>LZPO01008338.1:74746-85504 GCA_001675575.1 Neotoma lepida | reverse complement strand
TTTCTTGAAGTAAATAGACTATTTGTTTTATAGAGTCTCAGAAAACATATGTAATACCCAAAATATTCTGGTCTTAAATTTAAATTTTACTTTGAGAATAACATTTTAAGATGGGAAGGGTTCTAGCAGATACTGTTGACTCACCTGCTTAATCAAACAGTGGTAGTGAAATTTGATGTTTCCAGTTGTATTATTTTTGCCCATTTTTCTTAAGGAGTCTTATGACTAAGATGTAATCAGGATTATCCTGGAGCTTTGGGGGTAACTATTTCTGTCTCCTAGTCACATTTTCTTTGAATGTGCAAAAATTTAAGAAATGATTTAGAGATAGCTTTTGTTAAAATAAAAGTCTAAGGGAAACATTTGTTCATTTAGGAGTCAAGTAAACTCAAATATAAAACAGGTTAAATTATGGACTTATAATTAGTAAGCAGTTCTAATACAATACTAACATTAATTTGAAGTGTTCAGTCTGACTACATGAATTTTAGAAAAAAAATTCTACCCCTCACTTATTATATGACATACTACTCAAAGAAAAAATATAATTTGTTTCTCTAAAATTCACAATAGGTTTCAATTTTTGTTTTCCATATGGGAATGGGGGTTTTTTGAAAAAGGGCTTATACTGTGTCACAGGGCAGGAGATATTTAAGAGGAGAACAAATCAATTGATTGTGTGAAAGTTGAGACTATGATTTAAATCCTCCTATAAAGTCATTGTATGACATTATTAATTTGTCTTAGTCTTTGGGAACCTTCCTTGCCTGTCATTTGTCTCCACTGAGAAGTCCTAACTTCAATGCACAGAGGATGAAAAGCAAACGAAGATCAACACTATTGTCCTAGATTTCAATAAGCAATATGTAGGTGGAATATTCAAATGGCCACTTGATTTTTCTAAACTAAACTGACTGGCCTAGGAAAAAGCAGTAGTAAGCCCTGTCTCCCCTCCCTTCATTGTTCCATGGATCTCCCCTCCTTTACTGTACCAACATGACTCAAATCTGAGTCTTAGATCTTCATTTTGATTCATTAAAACAGCAGCCCATTAGGAGAGCCACAGAAAGGAAGGCAAAATAAATATAAGAGTGCATTGATTCTCATGTCAGGAATTCCCAAGCCCATTTGAAGTGAGCTGGAAATCCTTGGACCTGAGATTCTCCTAATTACTAGCCTGAGCTGGTTTTCCCAATTGAAGCCATTATGGGGATGATTGTTTTTCTAGTAATCTTGAATNATTTATATTCGATTCCCAAGAGAGTCAATCGTTTTCCTCATATTTAAGAAACAAAAAAAGGGGGAGAAAAGGGGAGAAGATGCACGAAGAGAACCAGATCTATTGTACCACTGACTGATGAAAGAAATTGAGTTTAGATAGAGAACTCAGGGTGGAAGCATAGTGAAGGAAGTTAGCTCTCCTGTGGTCGTTAGGAACCTCACACACATCAAGGGAGCCAAGACAGAGTCTTCACTCATGTTTATTAGGACTTTGGATCTCAACAGCAGCAAGGTCAGTGGATTAACTATTTGGAGGCATGATGGGAGAAATATAGGAAAAAAAAAAAAAACACCCACAATAGTAACGGACAATGCCACCAGGTCTGTAGATACTGTGAGTAGCTTTTGGGATGGCTTTTATGAAAGAGTACTCTAGGCTGAGCCAGTACAACACATAAATGTTTGAATTAGTAGATTTCTCTACACAAAGGACTGCTTTAAATTTAACAAAGATAGGCACTGAGATTGATTTCTGAAATGTTTCAGGAATGTTCCCACAATTTTATGTGTTTTCCAGTTAGGTTTGGGAAGTTAATGTCACTGACAATTGCACTAGACTTATCACTGCTGAAATTTGGATAAGGATAGCAGAATTCAATAGATAAACCTAAATATTGTTGCTTTTGGTTCAGGTTTTCCTCATGCTTTCTGTGGCTTGATAGCATGAATTTAGAGATTACAGAGAAGTTTGGGTCTACTTAGAAGTTACTTTCTTGAGCAAGTGTGTGATTCACATTTTAGAACCATGTACTGAGAGCCATAGTTAGAAGATATGCTGGTTATAGTTGAAAACATCAAGACTTATATTTTTAAAAAATCAAGAAAACTTGAAAATATTTTAAATAATGACCATATATAAGTATGTATATACGTATATGTATATATGGGTGTACATACATATATATGTATGTGTGTATATACATATATATATAAACACAGATAACAGCATAAACCACATTCTCCTACTGTATACATACATATATGTCACAAGTAATGGAGTAAGCAGGGGTGTAAAAGCTACAAGACATACATGAACATGGTTAGAAAATGAAGCAGAGATTGAAAGGAAATAAGAACAGGTTATTTCTGGAAAATGTGATTCCTCTTCCAGATGTCTAGAAACTAGAAAATATAAGTTACATGAGTGTAATAACCTTCTCGTCTCTAAACTGAATGTGTAAGTAGCAAGTTCCTATAGCAATGGGAGATAAAGCAACTTTTATTTATACAGAAAATAAGAACTAATTTCAGTANAGGGTTAAAGGAAAATGATATAGTTATTGTATGCAAACAAGAGAAGTTTGATGGGACTTAATTCATAATCAAGANTTCATAGACAGTGAAAATAAAAGAGATTTTTAACACAATAAGAAAAATTAAATTAAACATAACTTGACAATTGATGCGGTTTGGAAACTAGTGGAAAGCTAGTCATAAAGTGAGTATGGCTGGCATGTATAGGAACAATAATAAGTTAGCAAGGAAACTTGTTGAATGCTGATACTAAGGTCGTGCACCAGCTTGTGAGGGAGTATCTCTAAAAAAGAAATTTGACTTCCCACTAAACTGAGANTTGGAAGCTGAACTTGAGGTTTTGACACNGTTGCTTTCTTCAGAGGCCTGTCTGCTTGGTTGAAAAATGCCCATCTTTCCCAGAGTCTACCTCAGTCTTTCCACTGAAAATGCTCAAATTTTTCTTACAGAAACACCAGTCAGTGGGATCAACCCTAGCTGCCTTATTTCAACTCTCTTACTCCCTTAGATGCTGTGTGTGAAAATGCAGCCACGCTCTGAGGTCCTGAGGGTTAGAAACTCAACACATGGTTTTCAGGAGGGATGGTCTCATGGCACAAGGNATGGTACCAAAATCTGGGTCAAGTTAAGCTTCTGAGGGAGGAGCCAATTTATGAAGTATTGTTAATTAAAAAGAACAAAGGCCAAAGGAAACTGTGAATCTCGAATAAATGAAATGTTGAAATAAAATGACTGTGCTGTGTGGAACGGAATAGAGATGAGAAGAATAAAATAAGAACCGAGTATTGTTATCCATATCCTTGGGAAATAAAAATGGAACATCTAGGAGGCAAACCTGAGTAGGGCGGTCTCGACAGGCAGACAACTGCTGAGCATTGTGCACCTGGCCTTCNGAGTTGAGTGGAAGCGGATATGGAAAATGAAGTAAATAGTTTATTTGAAGAGATTGGGACAATTAGAGAGAATTATCCAAGGCATTAGGAAACAACCTTTATATAAAGAAAAAAGTCGTCTAAATAGAGGTGCATTATCCTCCCAGTGAACATATTTGATGCTAATAGAAAATTAAATCAGTAAAGAAGGTGAAACAAATGATTGTGAGAAGAGAGTAAATTACCAGGACAATGCCCTGTACTGTGTTGTGTTCTAATTAGAGTCTATTAGACTCTACATCTCTCCCTTCCCACCGTGTCCCACAAAATTATAAGGGCAAGCCTACCCGTACAGCTTAACGTATTCAATTTTCACAAACTGTGTCATTTTGTTAGACTTCTGGTACAAAACACCTTTCAAGTCTCTCTTAAATAAGATGAAAAGGTAATGGGAAGAAGAATAGTGGTACATCCTTCAAAGAACAAACAATAACATGAAAACACCATCATAGTTTATCCCCTGAATCATTTTAAGTATATGTACATGAAGAGATGGTGAGCTAATTAGAAGAAAGGGCAGAAGGGTAGAAATCCCCAGTGATGGCTGATTATTATCCCTTAGATACCTGTTTGTTTTCTAACAAGAGACAAAAAGAATGTGGATCCGGGTGGCAGGGGAGGTGGGAGGACAGGACTCAGAGGAGTAGGAGAAGGGAAAACTATAATCAGAATACATTGTATGAAAAAAAATTTTTATGATAAAAGAAAAAAAAATTCAGATCACATGCCAAGAGTCAGATGGACTTAGTTGAAAGAAAAAAAAAATTGTTGAGGACTCAGTAAGATTGGAATTCAGGAATGAGCATCATTTTCATTCTTATTGAGTCCTCCTTCAGA
Organism: Neotoma lepida; assembly: GCA_001675575.1. Lineage (NCBI taxonomy): Eukaryota > Metazoa > Chordata > Mammalia > Rodentia > Cricetidae > Neotoma > Neotoma lepida. The sequence continues at coordinate 81,200 of LZPO01008338.1, read as the reverse complement.
TGTATGAACATGATGGTTTTAAAATATGGTTTACAGGCCAGATTGCCTGCAAATCTTCAGGCTCTATCTCAGACCTCCTGAATAAAACTTTCAGTTAAGGGCACTGGGAATCTGAGCTTTGACAGCCCATTCACTGATTCTGAGCCATACCAGGACTTGAGAATTACTAGGTCTAAATATGGATTGTGGTTTCTATTTTTTCCCTTATGACAAGTTTAGTTGAAAGCCAGTGTGGAATGCCTATGATTCTATTATTCATTTCTCTTCATCTACAGCCACAGTGCAGGTGTCTTCTGAAAGGCTGGCTCCTGATAAGTGCGTTTTCCCTCAGAACTATAACAGACACTTCCTAAAAAGCTTGAGTGCACTAGGGATTGTTGACACTCACACGTCTCATTTGGAGATGAAGTTCTCCAATTGGACCACTGCTCAGGAGTTCATTTTTTCTGCTTTCCCTTGCTCCTGGGGTGATTCTGTCATCTGCTTCATCCCACTGCTCTTCATCTATGCTTTCATTATTGTTGGAAACTTGGTTATCATCACAGTGGTCCAGCGGAATGTGCACCTCCACACACCCATGTACTTCTTTATCAGTGCCCTTTCCTTCCTGGAGATTTGGTATACCACAGCCACTATCCCAAAGATGCTCTCTAGCCTGCTTAGTGAACGAAGGAGTATTACCTTGAACGGTTGTGTCCTGCAGATGTATTTCTTCCATTCCACAGGCATCAGTGAGGTTTGTCTCTTGACAGCTATGGCCTTTGATCGCTACCTGGCCATCTGCAGCCCTCTTCATTACCCCACCATCATGACTTCCAGGCTGTGTGCCCAACTGACCCTAGGTTGCTGTGTCTGTGGCTTTCTCACACCTCTCCCTGAGATTGCCTGGATCTCTACATTGCCTTTCTGTGGCTCTAATCACCTTGAGCACATATTCTGTGACTTCCTCCCTGTGCTGCGCCTGGCCTGCACAGATACTCACACCATCNTCATGATTCAGGTGGTGGATATTGTCCATGCTGTTGAGATAATCACAGCAGTGATCCTCATTGTCATGTCCTATGTTGGTATTGTGGCTGTGATTCTGCGCATCCGGTCAGCTGAAGGCCGCCGCAAAGCGTTTTCCACGTGTGTNTCCCACCTTACGGTCTTCTTGCTCTTTTTTGGCAGNGTGGCTCTCATGTATCTTCGCTTCTCTGCTACCTACTCCTTGTTCTGGGACACTGCCATCGCTCTGGCCTTTGCGGTTCTCTCCCCCTTCTTCAATCCCATTATCTATAGCCTGAGGAACAAAGAGATAAAAGAAGCCATAAAAAAGCACATTGGTCAAGCGAGCATCTTAATTCATAAGAGCGGGAACCTCACATAACATCTCTTCTTTGGGAGGGCATTTTGGTTCTCTTTCATTCTCGCTTCNTAGGNATCTTTTTATCAGCCTTTNACTGAAACTTGTGTCCTAAATGTCCCTGATACATTACTAAATTTCTAATATCTAATAACTAAATTAGATTTATTATTTATTTTCTTATGTGTTCATGTGTATGTGTACATGTATTGGGAATGCATGTGTTCATGTGTGGCAAGGCCAGAAGTAGCCATTAGATGTCTTCTTCAATTATTTCTCCAACCTGAATTTTTNAGACAAGGTCTCTCATTGAATCAAGAGCTTACCCATTGGTTGAATTGGCTAGCCAGCAAGCCTACGGGTCCATTGCCTCCACATGCCAGTTGCTGGACCCTGCTTTTATTTAACAGCAAGCATTTGACCACCTGACCCATCTCCCCAGCCCCTAAATTTGATGGCTTCTTTTTAATNTTACCCAATCCAACGTATTTTTGGGTATAACTTCATCATTTGAACGTTCTACCACTCAAGTTATATACAGTAACTTATTTTTGCTGAAGCTATCTTGATAAACACTTTAATTTGAACATAACCTAAACAGTTACTTTATGATTTGAATTGAAACTCAGTTGGTAGAGTGNTGATCAAACAAGCTTGAGGCCCCAAGGTCAATCCTCAATATAAACAAACAACAAACAAGACAACAAGGCGGGTGTGGTGGTGCACACCTTTAATCCCAGAATTTGATAGGGAGAGGCAGGCACATCTCTGTGTGTTTGAGGCAAGCTTGTCTACTTAGAGAATTCCAGGACAACTGGGACTACATAGAGAAATCCTGTCACACACANAAAAAAATTGCTTTCTGGGAATATATTAANTGTAGAGTCTTCATAAGACTAAGTGCCACTGTGTATAGAATTGAGGAACAACCTTAATCTATAAATTGAGGATTTGATTTTAAGTTAACTTTAACTTACACACCAAATTATTAGGTTTTCATAATAAATTAAAATTTAATCTGTTTTCAATGTATTCTTGTGTATCATGCAAATTAAGCAATGTATGTAATAAATGTCTATTGAACTAATAATCCGGTGTCATCACACTAAATTCTGATTGTTGTAGCTAACAGACCAACATAGTGAACAGAAATCCATTTTCAAGCCCCTTCTTCCCTTGGCTTTCAGGAGCCCATGCTCTCTATGGCAGTGTTAGGGACTTCCTTTGTTGACAACTTGTCATGCATGTTTGATGAGGAGTCATTTTCTCCAGGACCTATGCTTCAGTTTGGATGGGATAAGGCTCATTACTCTGCATATATTGACAAAATTTTACCCCTCCTTCCACCAACGCAAACTCTGTAGCTGTCAGCCTGTTCTCCTTGTTTCTGTACCATAATCTTTCACCTTCGTTCCTAAAATCTATAGAGAGACAGTAACAAGGAAGGTCTTACATTTCAGCTGCCAATGCCATTTAATGCTGAGCCTGACTGAAGAAATGGGGGAAAGTGAGGAAAGCTTTGTGTTGTGGCTAGAAGTTAAAGTAAGACCACACAGGATGCTTTCTTTTTGGAGTGGAGGGATTCAGGCAAAGCTGTTGGATCATGTGATTACTTTTCTTTCTGAGAATGTGTGACCTCACTTAATATTATACATTCTAAGTTCCTAAATTTTCTTGAAATTTGGTTCACAAAATTTACAGGAAAATAGTGTGTTTTTAACGTTCCTTAAGTACTTAACAAACACCATTCTCTTGTGGTTTTTTTTGTAGTATCATTATTAAAAGTGATACTTATGACTAACTGCTGTATGAAAAAATTATTCCATTTCATTTTCTGACCACTACACTTTTAGATTTTGTATTACATAATTATTTTCTAGACACAGCCAATGCCTTTAGAAATGAATATAGCTAATTCTTACCTTCGTACTTTCCTACATTGAAGCCAAGCCTCCCAATCCCTGTAGAATGGCTTATTTCTTAAAGCTTAGTTCGTATCAGTTTGCTGCCTTGCCTAGGAAACTTCCATAGTCAAACACAATCACTATAAATTATTACAGCACTTTCACTAACGTGTATATGTGTACCTGTGCTCATGCATGTGTGTGTTTGTGTGTATGTGTGCATGTATGTGTGTGTGTGTGTTGAACACAAACTATTCCAAGCTCAGGGAAATAAAAAAGAGAAAATGAAGGAGTTAAAAACTTGTTGTGTGATGACATTGATAGTACATTGTAAATATAACCTGCATGAACACACAGAATTCAAGAATATGCTTTCTGACTTGAATATAATGGGAGCTACTAATATGTTCTCAATTGACTTTAAGTTGGATACTTGTTTAACAAAAATTTCACTGAATTTATTAACNCAATATTGTTGTAAAAATAAAATAACAATACAAATTCATACTTGTATTTTCATTTTTGATGCTAACAATGCAATTTTCNGTTTGTTGCACATTCATATTTTTAAGACACTTTACTAATTGTCTCCTATATATTGTTTTCAAGAGTAATTTGTAGTATTCATTTTATTGTTCCTATTACAAAAGAGAGAAAATTGGCTTATAGTGGTTAAGTGACTTGTCTAAGTGTATTTATTTTGCAAAAGGCTAAGCTATAACTCAAACTCAGATGTAACCTTCTCCAAAAGCTTTGCCTTAACCACTGTGAAAGATTTTCAAATACTGTTGCTTTAAGAAAGTGGAGAAGTATTATATTAGCTGAGCGATTAGTCAGTTGACTGANGTTCTATTTGATCTATCATGAGGGGAATCACATGTAGCCAAGGCATGTCCAGAGACCCATGATCTAGACTACAAACCCCAGAGGCTTATGGGTCTGAATCTTAGGAATTAGAAGCTTATGGCTTCAGAAATTTAGAGTTTAGAAACTTACAACTCTTGTTATTCAAGTCAGAGGCTTCTTGCCCTGGTTCCTGACTGGCAGTGACCTGCACTTACTGAACAGTGACCACCCATAGTTTTTAGCAGCTGGTGATGGCCAGTGAAACAGATTTCAAATTCTACATGTCAACTCTCAGCTCTTAGGTTATGTAANAGCTGGTCTCGGTTGTCATCTTGACTATATCTTGAATGAACTACAATCCAGAGCTGGGGGCACACTTGTGATCTAGATCTTGAGGCAGGAAGGCACACCTTTAATCTGGGCCGCACCTTTCACTGGAAGCCTTTATAAGGACAATGGAAGAAGGAAGCATTCGTTCATTTTTCAGCTGCTTGACCTTGCCTTGTCAGCACATCCATTCCTTCACTGGCATCGGAGCCTACTTTGGGATTCCAACATCTACAGAAGACCAGCTGAGACACCCAGCCTCGNGGGACTTAGTAGCNACTTGATTCTTGGACTTTAGCTTCACAGCTAGTCATTGTTGGATTGCAGCCTGTAAGTCATTCCAATAAACTCCCATATTAGCAGTGACTAACAAGAGACCAGCATCACTGAGGTGAAATCTTCTGAAAAGTAAAGACTTCTGAGAGCACAGAGAAGCTATGCTCTAGAGGCAGCCAAGGTTGTACCTCGTGCTGGCAGCTGGACTTGGTAATNTGTAAGAGTCACCCAGGTGGTACTGGTTTTGAAGACATGAAGGGGTCATGGAGAGCAACTGAGGCTTAGCACTGTGAGAGGCCAGGAGAGGCCTTTGGTGAAGGTGCAGCCTCAGTGGCAATAGAAGACCAGGAACTGAAGGGGTCATGCAGAGGACCTGAGGCTTGGCATCATGAAGAAAGCCTATGAAAGGCTGTTGAAAATGCAGCCCAGTTGCAGCAGAAGACCCCAGTGTTTTGGAGATGCCAGTACCATGGGACTACCACCAAGAACAGCAGCAAGAGCNGAGTGGAGCCAGCTGGAGCCTAGAAGACAAGCTGTGTGTACTGGAAAGGACAGAGCCAGAAAAGTGACCATAGCCATTTGGAGAAGTCCAGAAGATCATGAGTGAACCCCGGATAATTGGACATTGAGTTATGTATACTGTTGGAGTTTGGTTTTGCTTGGTTCAGATTGTGATGGTGCCCTGCTTCTTCCCTCTTAAAGAAGGTATTTAATTTTGATTTTTAAAGGAGCCCATAGCTGAAAAACTCGAACTTTTAAAAGAGATTGGATATTTTAAAGAGAATGAAATTTTAATATGTTTGAATGTGTAAAGACTGTGGGACTTTCAAAGTTATTTATGATTTTAATGTGAGATCTTAGATAGGAGTAAGAAAGAAAAAGTTGTGGCTTAATAGTGATGGGTTTGTGTGTCAAGTTGACAAGGGGTCANTTGTACTGGCTAGTTTTGNGTGTCAATGTGACACAAGCTAGCGTCATCAGAGAGGAAGGAGCCTCAGTTGAGGAAATGCCTCCATGAGATCCAGCTGTAAGGCATTTTCACAATTAGTGATCAATGAGGGAGGGCTCAGCCCATGGTAGGTGGTGCCATCCCCGGGCTGTTGGTCCTGAGTCTATAAGAAAGGCTGAGCAAGCCAGGGGAAGAAAGTCAGTAAGCGGCTCCCCTCCATTGTTTCTGCATCTGCTCCTTCTTCTGGAATCCTTGCCTGTTTGAGTTCCTGTTCTGACTTCCTTCAGTGATGAACAACAATGCTGAAGTGTAAGCCAAATAAACCCTTTCCTCCCCACCTTGCTTTTTGGTCATGGTGTTTTGTTGCAGCAATAGAAACCCTAACTAAGACAGGTTAGCATTATAATTTTCAGGTCTTAGGTATCAAGACCCTCTCTGTTGGAATATCTCTGGGCATTCTGAAACTCTTCCAGAGACCAGCACCTGCAGTCTCCTCATCTTGGGCATTTTATAGCTTTCTACCTACCAAACTCTTTGCTTTCTGCCCTGTCTTAATGGAGGAACCAAATGACGTCAAGATCATGATGGAGAAAACCACAGTGACAGTTGACCCAAGCTGGTGGGAGCTTGTGGACTCTGACCTGTCAGCTGGAGAACATGCATGGGACCAAATTAAGCCCTCTGAATATGGGTGACAGTTATGTGGCTNGATAGTTATGTTTGGGGAGCCCCTGGCAGTAGGACCAGGACTTATCCTGGGTAATGAAATGGCTTTTTGGAACACATTCCCTAGGGTGGGATACCTTG
>LZPO01008338.1:42288-64166 GCA_001675575.1 Neotoma lepida | reverse complement strand
GTGTGTGTGTGTGTGTGTGTGTTCCATGGCAATGGTCTCCCATTGTCCATGAAGCCATGCTTCTTTATATGACAGTGTGACAAGGTGTGATGTGTAAGTTCAGTGTTAAAGTGATTTTTGGTATGATGTCACCTTTGTTGGTTTCCTTTCTTAGGAGNAACATTCTAAGTTACCTGAGATACAGGCAAAGCAGGAGGAGGTCAATGCTGCCTGGGATCGTCTCTGGAACCTGGCTCTCAAGAGACGAGAAAGTCTGTCACTTGCTGCAGACTTCCAAAGATTCAAAAGGTATGACAGTAAAGGTGTAGCACAGTAGGTAACGGTCTAGTACACCAGAGGCCCTGGCTCTGACCCCCATCACTATCTAAAGTAAGGTACTAGAGGCAAACAATCCTATCCATTCAAGAAGTGGAAGCTGNTGAATAAGGACTTCAAAAGGTGATAGATGTGCTTCAGATTTATTTGTATTAGCCTCTGTCTACTCTTGTTATCAATTACTTACTTATAAATACCGTAAAAGCCAAAGACCAACATTTTTTCACCTTTGAGATAGCAAGTGAGATAGCAAGAAAGCAAAGACCAGCTTGATATCCAGTATTTAGAATTTGGTATCCAAACAATAAAAAAGTATAGCTCTGCTGTATTGGCACTGCAGAAGCAAAGAGGTTATGTAAGAATTAGATGAGTTGGAGGGAAAGAGAATGGCATTTGTGAATAACCACTCACATGTCAGACACGGGAAGTGTCTCTGGCAGCTCAATAGTCAGAACCCTTCAGCTAGAACATCTCACTGGAAAAAAATAACTGACAGGCAAGTAGATTTTAAGTTACTTCATGCTAGTTTGTTGAAAAATAGAGTAGTTGCTACTTGCGGGAACTAAGCTGGTGTGGGTCTGTTTGCTCTGTCATGCCTACCATCTAGTTTGTGGGTGCTCATGACACTTTCTGGTAGGGATGTCACTGAAGCCATCCAGTGGATGGAGGAGAAAGAGCCTCTACTCACCTCTGAGGACTACGGCAAAGATCTTGTTAGTTCTGAGGCACTGTTTCACAGTCACAAGGGGCTCGAGAGGAATCTCGCTGTCATGGACGACAAGGTAAGCCTTTACTGGAGAAATGGCTGACCCAGACTTATAAAAGGTACATGGTGATCCTCCTGCCCAGCACCATCCGCAAGAGGACACGATCATTTCATGCTTTTCAACAAAGGATGGATTCTTCTGTGCTGTTACAGTATGCCTCCTCATTCTAATTCATATTTGTTCAGTGAGACCTCAAGTCCTTACTTTTTATTCAGACTACTTTTATTTAAACATACACATCTGTTTCATATGCTCTCATAGTTTATGGTATGTTTTGCAACTAAAGAAAATACCTCCAAGAATGACTCATTGATCGCTCTCAGTAAAACACCTTGGGACTAGGGTCTTCCCTCTAAGCACATTTTCTTCTGTTGCAGGTTGGATCCTGGTTTTTGCCCTTCATACTNTAAATCAGGGACAAATTTTCTTCCTTCATAACAAACTGAGAGACTTTAAAATCTAAATCTATCTTTTCACTCCATTCTAAAAGCTGACAAGCTCTCATTTCTATGTCTAGAGGAACAGACACAGGCACACTAGAACTCAGAGCAAGCCTATACTCCTGGACAATTTCTGTCCTTTATTTCTTCCCCTGTTACTGACATTTCTGCCACTGTGACCACAATGTCCAGCAGAAACTATTTAAGGGTAGACATGCTTATTTTGGCTCACAATTCTAGAGATTTCAGTCTATCATTTCTTGGCCTCATGTGGTTTGGAAGGGCATCNTGGTGATGGGAAAGTGGTGGAGGACAGCTGTTCACTTAATGGCTGACGAAGAAGTAGAGACAGGAATATGGGAAAGCTGTGGGAAAGCTGTGGAGTTAAATAGAATTCCCAAGAACATGACTTCTTTGACCTGCTTCCTCCAACTAGACCTAGCCTCTTATCTTCTATCATCCCCCCCAATACTAGATTATGAATCCATCAAGAGACTGAGTAATTAGAGCTCTAGTTGTCTCTAGAAACATTCTGATCTCACAGACACCCAGAGAAGTGTTTTACTAGATTAGGCATTTATTAACCCTATCATGTTGGTAATTGAAACTTACCATAATACTCCAATTTATAACTTTAGCTACAGTTAAAGCCGNTACCTGTATGTTTCCAATGAAGAGGCAGAGTACAGAAAGATCACACCCGCTAGCTTTGAATAAAGCCCGGTCCCTGGGACCATTTCCAGTGTCCAGTGTCCCATTTCCACTGTTGTTCATTTCTTGTTTGTTGTTGTTGTTATTGTTGTTGTTGTTGTTTCTGGTCTATTTTCCTCTAATAATAAATGTTGAAATTATAGGATTTAATGTGTTCATTAAACTTCAAGCTCTCATCAATATCTGATTATGTTTGAGAATAATTAAAGAAATAATGGGGGCATGTGGAAAATCACCCATGTTTATATTTTACTGTAGTATCCCTGGCCTAAAGCTCTAAAGAAGTCATGTGGTTTTCTTAAGATTTGGGGCGAAAGTGTTCTTTCTGACTGTACAATAACATCTACAGAGACATCATAGAGAGATGGTGAGAGATAGACATTGTTCCAAACCTTGCTTCAGACACAGAATTACTGAGTGAATAAAACAGTATATCTCTGTTGTCANTCATATAACATGGGAATAAGAATAATTTCTCCAAAAAAAGAAAAGAAAAGAATATTTCCTATGATATTATTGAATGAACAACATAATATGAGAAAATGTTTATAGAGTATGAAACATAGTATGGATAATAAGGATTTAAAAATTGTCATTAACATAAGATATTTTATATTAGTAAAGTGTGTTAATATAAATATACTTATCAGTTATTACTATTCTTGTGATTGTTTTTATTANACTCTCTCCCCATAAAGCTCTGCTGGGAATCACAATGCTTGAATTTTTTAGTAGGTTTCTTTCTTACTCCAAAGGTGAAGGAATTATGTGCCAAAGCAGACAAGCTGATGACTTCCCATCCTGCGGATGCACCTCAGATCCAGCAGATGAAAGAGGATCTGNTCTCCAACTGGGAAAGCATTCGTGCCTTGGCCACTAACAGATATGCAAAGCTGAAGGCTTCTTTTGGGTCAGAAATTGCACATCTTGTTCTACCTCTTCCAAGGGGTCCCAAAACAGAAAAAGGCTGAAAGGACTCTCAGTTCTCCTGCCTGCTCTGTAGAGGCAAATGAAATTTTAATTTGACAAAAAAGTTCATTTGCAATCTGATATACTACTCAGTATCATACATCCTCAATCATACCCCTTTATCATTCCTGTCTGGATAGTTGTAAGATTTTATAAAAGTAGATTATAAAACTGGAAAGATCCTGACTCCAGCAAAAGTTGTAAATAAGGTTTCAAGCTAAAGAGTCAAAATAACCCCAGAATTGTGTCTTGGCTANTAGCCAAAAGTTATAAAAATCTGTGATAACAAGGCATCATTTCAGTAGTTAATTCTTAGAGATAGTAATCCAACTATCAGGAGATAGAAGATANTATTCATGNTATCATTATGATTTACAANCAAATGACAATATTTAACTTTTTGAATGGATAATGACCTTACCAGTAGATTAGTAGAGTAAATATTAGCAAAGTTATCTTTGAGAAAACCCAACTAGCTCCCCATTCTCAGATTTNTAGGACATGTATCNATTTTCTGGCTGCATCATGAGACTTTACTCTGAGGTGGGTGTGACCATAAGGTGACAGAATTGTAACANCCACACAATGACACACCTACTCTCGGATCTACCACCCTGTGTAGAAAGGCTTCATCACCTCCTCCACTGAAGGGGAAGGGGAGACATGGTATTAGGACAAGGTGAAACTTATACACCATTGCTTATGCCACTCATAACCCTTTGTTTATAGGCCTTTCAAATCAGGTATTTCTTTCCTGTCCTTTATCCTGTTTTTCTCACAGATACCATCGGTTCTTATCTGACTATGATGAGCTCTCAAGCTGGATGAAGGAAAAGACTGCTCTGATCAATGCTGATGAGCTGCCAGCAGATGTAGCCAGCGGGGAAGCACTACTAGCCAGACACCAACAGCATAAGGTAAGGAGCAAAAGCTTCACTAATAGGAGAAAGGATGGAGGGATTTTTGCTCAATTGAGAAATCCAGGCAGTTTCTTGCTCCATTTGAGACATTCTGCTTTGTGATCACAGCATGAGATAGACTCCTATGATGACCGATTTCAATCTGCTGATGTAACTGGCCAAGATCTGCTGGACGGCAATCANGAAGCTTCTGAAGAAATTCGTGAGAAGGTAAGCTGCTTTCACACAATGTGTGATGTTGCAATAATATATTCAGCCCTCATCTATCTCCTGCTCATATGGTAATCTGTCTTTGGAAAGAGGAAAGAAGACATCTAAACATGTTAATGGTGTATCTGGAGTCCACCTAGTCCTTATCACATATGCATTGGCTAAGCTGAGTCGCTTGAAATCCTCACAAGATGAGTGATTGCTCTGCTTTGGACATTAACTACATCAATTCTCTGACTTAACAGCTCATTTGAAACCTTNATANCATCTTGCATCATTGCTTTATTTTATCACACCCTCACACTCATCTCTAAATGGTAAATTCAGTGATGCATGTACCTTGATAATCTTTGGGTCTCCTACAATGCCTAGTCCAGTGATGTGCATCTGTACCATTTCTGCTGTCCTCTATACAGCACTCAAATTAAGCTGATGTTTCACCACTGATGAGGAAATCATTAAACATCCACCCATTTTAGGCACTCCGTTTTTCTCCGAAGTGCAATGTATGACATAAGTGTTCATGTCCTGGCAATATAATTTACTTATGGTCTGATGTTATTCTTTATCCCTGATGCTCCTCACCAACTCTGTAAATTTCTTGGTACAGCAGTCCTTATATTCTCTGTAGTTTCATTCCTTGGTCCCCCTATCTGAATTAATCTTTTAATTTTTAAACATATAAAGTATGTTATGTCTCTTTTATGGCATTTATCCTATTTTTCCTATACTGCACTTACTTGCTTGAATGGTAGGACCTTAGGAGAATAGCTTATTTCTTACTCACTTTTGCATTTTTCAAATGGCATTGCATTTATTAGCTGCTCAGTAAAAGGATAAAATTTAGTAGTTAATTTCTTTCTGATACAATGTCCCTTCCTTTCCTAAGATGACAACACTAGCCAATGACTGGGCTGCCCTGCTGGAACTATGGGACAAGTGTCANCATCAGTATCNTCAGTGCCTGGATTTCCATCTCTTCTGCCGAGACAGTGAACAAGTGGATAGTTGGATGAGCAGACAAGAGGTAACAGGAGGCACCNGGCCAGTCTTCAGATATCACTTCTTCCATNCTTTATTTACCTCCTTGACTACTATCAGCACCATTATCAGTACCCTCAAAATCATTTCTTTTTGACAAAATTGTCTCAGAAACTGTAGGATGATCTATGGCAAAAAGTAANGATAAGCTTGCTCTCTAAGGCTGCTGCTACAATCCCCTTCATGTGCAAAGGCATAGAAAGATATTTAATTACAAGCTGGGCATAGTGGGCACAAATGCAATCCCAAGACTCAGGATGCTGAGTCCACAAGNATGTCAAAGTTTGAAAACATTCTCTTCTACCTAGGAACACTATCTCAAAAGCTACATTTAAGTATGGGGCACTGAGATTTTTGACTANAGTTAAAGGAAAATAAAATGACTATCAANTTGGTAAGGGCTCAGAAAGAAAAATTTATAATAAGTCAGAGAAAGCCAATGAANGACTTCTTAAAGGAGGAAAGGACTAGTTTTGAGAACTCTGAATAATATTTAGTTAGTTGGGAGAATTTCATGTGAATAGACCCAGAGATAAAGGTAAGAAAGTTCCGTGCAAGCATTAAAAGATGGNNAGTCTAAGCTCATGGTATTTGAAGTTAATTTCTACATAATATCCTTATCTGTGCAAATTCTCACCTTGCTCTCCAGTTCCCTAGACTCCTTCCTTTGTCCTTGTCTCTGAGAAGCTCCAAGAGGNAAGGGTCTTGCCAGTGAGGAAATCTGGGATGTGTCTTTCTGTCTTCTATAGGCCTTCCTGGAAAATGAGGACTTGGGGAACTCAGTAGGCAGTGTAGAAGCCCTTCTTGAGAAGCATGATGACTTTGAAGAAGCGTTCACTGCGCAGGAAGAAAAGATTATAGTAAGTAATGGTTGTGGTTGAACATTTATTTCCTAGTTACATACACAGTTTCCATACATGCCTCTAAACAGAATCATCATTGTGACTACAAAACCTAACATCAGGGCTGTTGTTATAAATTGCCACTCCTTCCTTTGTTGTTGATAATATCTGCTTACATGTCTTAAAATGCCGTAATTTGGTTCTGTGCGCATATAGAATGTTTATAGTATGAAAGTGAAAGCCAAATCAAGATTTAACTTCTGGGGAAAAAAGGAAAATATCCAAAGCAATGATAATAATACCCATTTTATCAATAAATTTCTTGACCTACAAAGTATATTTAGGAAGGGGTTTCAAGGTGTTAGGACATCTTCTAGTGAAGTAATACTTTGTATTATGTATTTTGAATTGTAAATAAAAATGCTAGATCCATATTCAATATAGAACCATCATTTGAATGTTTCAAATGTTTTTCCTTTTAATAATATTTTAATGTACTTTCTTCTCTCAAAGATTACATATTTAATCATATTCATTTTCCTGAAGCAATACTTTCCTTTAATATATTTTCATATGCATTTTTTATTTTTTCATCTAATGCTATTATAGAGTTTTTCTGTGGAACTTAGGTTATGATATGCCATAAAATTTTTCAATATATNAGAAGGACTTCAAGAGCATGATGAATATGTCAGGAATAAAATATAATTGTCTATCTTTAATTGTCTCCTAAGGTAGTGCACAATAGACACACACACACTATATATATATGTATATATATGTATGCACACACACACATATATATACCATCATCAACACTAGCATAGAAAACAAATAGTTGAAATCTACATCTCCCCTATTAATTAATATCACATATAAGGTGACACTTTATTAATTAATTCATATACCTGTTATACATACTCACTGGTAGAAAGCTGAGTATATTGTGTTATCACATATTTTATATAATTTCCTATCCCAACTAATAAATATATTCTGAACTTTAGCAATTTGAGGGACTGATGAATGAATATGGATAAAGATTTACTTCTATACCTCTTCTCCCCTTATCCCAGTATAGCTATAAACAGAAATAGAGGTGCAGATGCATATACTAGATTGCCGGATGGGATAGACGGAAGAGCTGGTAAGAAATGAGATTGGCTCTATCCTTGGTACTTCTGTGTTTACTCATAGTGACATCTGTATTCATGCATTATAACCTAGACTGGAAAAATTATAGTGCAGAAAAGAAAATCATCAAGCCTTGAGTATACATTCTAAAGTATANGTATATCAGAATTGACAACAGGATCCAGGCCTTCTAACCTTTAAGATTGTTGGACTTATACATTGGTGTTCTTTATCTTAAAGAGATACTCAAACTGGGGCCACTCATTTAACTGCTGCTGAGGAAAAGTCATTTTTTTTCAGAACTTGGATGAGACTGCAACCAAGCTTATTGACAATGACCACTATGATTCTGAGAACATTGCTGCTATTCGTGATGAGGTATGGCCAAGGCCCAGAGCCTCTATCTGCCTGTCCTTCTCTGTTACTGTGATAAAACACTAACTAAAAGCAACTTGGGGGAGGAAAGGGTTTATGTGGCTTTCAGGTTCCAATACATTATAAAGGGGAGCCAAAGTAGGAACCTGGAGGCAGGAACTGAAGCAGAGACCATGGAGGAATGTTGCTTACTGACTTACTCCTCATGGCTTGCTTAGCCTCCTTATTTATAAAACTGAAGACACCTGACCAAGGGTGGCACTGCCCACAGTGGGAAGGGCCCTCTCACATTAATTATTAATCAAGAAAATGTCCCCCCAAATATGCTGACAGGTCAGTATTATGGAGGCAACTTTTGAATTGAAGTTTGAACTTTCCAGATGACTAGTTTGTACAAATTGACCAAAACTAGCCAATACATTGCCTGTGCACCAGGATCAGGAAGAGAATTGGGGGAAAGATGGTCAGGGTGGGCAATAACCTCAACTGTCTATATTTGATTTTGTTGGCTGTGAGCTTATTCACAGATTAATGTGTGTGTGTGTGTGTGTGTGTGTGTGTGTGTGTGTGTGTGTNCGCTTCACAGCTGTTGGCCAGGCGTGATGCCCTGCGTGAAAGGGCTGCCGCTCGACGAAAATTGCTGGTAGATTCATANCGTCTCCAACAACTGTATCAAGACTCAGATGACCTAAAAACCTGGATCAATAAGAAGAAAAAGTTAGCTGATGATGAAGATTACAAGGTAGGGAGATTCGTTCAACCTTGTTTATACTTACTGGCATTTGGTTTCATAAAATTGTAGTTTGGAGCTAAAGGCAACTGATGACCTTCATTTACAGATGACAAAACAGAGCATGAAAAAATGTGATGGCTCCCTTAGGGCTGTACCCTTAGATAAAACCCAAGGATTTGGATTCTGGTTATCCCATACCCTTTCTTTCTCCTCTCTCAACTGGACCACCTTCTAGTGTCCTTAACAGGATAGGAGACAGGNATGCCCCTCTTGGATACTCATAGTCCCTNTAGCATACCTTCTGCTCCTCTACACACCTCTCTCATTGGTGAACCTTTAAGACAGATTCTTTTTATGTTCCCAAGAAGGTCTCAGACTCAAAATCCTCCTACCTCAGCCTCCTGAGCACCTGGAATTAAAGCTGTGTGCTGACACCATAACTGGTCCTCCTATATACCTTTGTAATTGATAATATTGTGTCTGGTTCAAGTGATCCACTCAAATTCTTTAAAGCTAAACTAAGCGCAGAAGTGAGTTAAGTATTTGGGTAACGTAGACTTACTACCTCAGCTTTCTAGCTGGAAGGAACCAATTCTTTATTTTATGAATGAAGAAGCAAGCTTCTGAATTGGAAAGTGCCCAAAACTATCTAGTTATTTAGAGCATATTACCCACAAAGATTGAAAGCATAGACTCTCAAGTACAACCTGGGCTTGAAATGTTGCCCTATAGTCTTTTAGTTTCTGTGACTGTGAAAGTTGCTTTAGGCTACTGATTTCTTTTCATTAGAGTTGTGCATGCTTTCACTCACATATGTAATGACAAGCTATTATGTGCACACGTGTATACAACTTCTAATCTTTCACGTTAACAAACAAGGCTCAGATTAGTCTGTCAGTTTCTAGGCTAATATTGAAAGTATCTACTTTTCTATATTTGCTTTATTCATAAAGGTATACTTGGTTCACACTTTAGGTAATTGTGAACGTTTTACTTCACTTTTCAGTCTATGGAAGGACAAAGCACATATTTGCATTTTCTACAGGAGTAGCAGTTCTTGTGCCCAGAGTAAAGAGAGCTCTAAAATGCAAATGCATGGGTGGTGTATGTACTGAAAAAGAAATGGAAAATAATTTTCATCTCTCACGACAGCTCAGACTGATGGTTCGTGCTGGCATGGGGTCTTATTAACGTAATTTTCATGACCTAGTGCTGGAAGGCTTAGTCACTCTTCCCTGTGTATAGGAAAATTGCCACATGAATTTCCCAAGCAATGGGAAAGAACCCTTTTCTTTGTCTTCCCTTGTTTGTTATGTTTATTTTATTGTGAGGTTTCCTTACATGAGTTCAGTATTTACGTAATTTCTCCACCACTCTCTTCCCCTCTAACTCTTCCTTTGGCCCTCCCTGTATTCTTTATTTAACATGGATAGTAAAGTAACCCCTTGCCCTCAAAATTTCTTTTTTAAAAGTAACTTTTATTGAGTTTGTTCTTTGACAATTTCATGGATGTATGAAATGCATTCTTCCTATTTTCTTATTATAGCCTCCTACCTCTCTAATCTTTCTCCCACCACTATTAGTNCACCTTCCCCCTATAAACTCCTTTCCCAGATTCATGAAATATTTTGTTGTTGTTTTATGTTTGTGAGTTTGGTTCAAGGGTTTTGTTCCTTAGCTTTGTTTTTGTGTGTGTTTGTGTGTACACACACTCCTGTTACACTGACTTTATTAACCTGAATCATCTGTGTGACCATGGATTTGGAACTATGTATGCACTGGAGCCTAGTAAACTCCTTAGTAGTTGAACAACTGCAGACAATAAATACTCTTCCCCTAGGACCCNTCAGTAGCCAANAGTTCAGCAGTGAANGGTCGGGCCCCATAAGTTCCTGCTGATCTGTGANTGACTGTTGATAGACCAAGTATAATGCAGCCCTTTGCAGACAGTCACACCTGCTGTCAAATCATGACTGCATTGGCNGTGCCAGGCCCAGCATTTCACATCCCTTCTCTCTACCCTTTGGTTCTCACAGTCTTTCCACTCTCCCTTCTGTGATGTTCCCTGAGCCTCATAGGCTATNTAGGGCTAAGCTCTCAACCTTCATTTATTCTCAGGACCTTCAGCATCCGTGTACCTCCGCATTCACCATCATTTNTTGCACAGATACGCTTCTCTAATTAAGNCTGGGAGNAAAATTTGTCTATGGATATAAACATAAATGTTTATAAGGCAGTTTGACACCATGACAATTTACNTGAATAGTAAGTTTACCCCTAGGGAATAAGACCTCCTTAGCCATGGGCTTTTGACTAGCTTTGCAGCACCAAATGTGAGTTCCCTTTGGGAGAANAAGCTTCAAATCTAAGCAGAGAGTAATTTTTCACCCCTGTGGCAGTCCTGCCTCTAGTTCACNAGTAGGTGCATTTATCTTGCTGGTTAGTGTTCTATGTAGTGNAATTCNTAACTGAGTAAGATTGTTGATGCTTTCTTTCTACTAGCCTGATTGGTACCTTCTGGTACTATGAAAAATAGTGAACATGGAATCTTNCAGCTCAGTTCCAGTTTAATTTTAGAATTCNAGTTTAATTAATAGAATCTCACCATCTTCCTGGTTTTTCGCAAAATGTCTGTCCTTCCTTCCTCAAGCAGTGATTTCCTTGATTTTCNCATCTTCTCTCAGGATGTACAGAACTTGAAGAGCCGGGTTCAGAAGCAACTAGACTTTGAAAGAGAATTGGCAGCTAATGAGATGATGTTCAACAACCTGGAGAAAACTGGCAAGGAGATGATTGAGGATGGTCACTACGCCTCTGATGCTGTGGCCNCTCGCATGAGTGAGGTTGCCAACCTCTGGAANGAGTTGCTGGAGGCAACAGCACAAAAAGGTTAGAAGCAAGGGTTTGCGTAAAGGATAATTCAGTTCTTAAATTCTGAAATCTACTATTTCTGTCTTTATCGTCGTGTTATTAGGTGAACTGCTTGCAATAGGACCCTAGCCATAGCTTCCCCATGACATCTGGTCATCGACATTTAAAATCTAGTCTAAATATATCACATTATATATTTAATCCTTTAAATATTTTCTTTATTTACACTGGGGTTTTGTTGTTGTTGATACTTCTTTTTTTTTCTTCAATTTTTTCTTAGGTTTTTCTTTTCTTAAATAAATGTTGAAATATTGAAAGCCATAAATTCAGTATTGGCTTTGTATCTAAACCTAATATGCTAGAGTTATTTTTTTAACATATTTTGGTTATATAAGCTAGATATATAAGTGGGTCATGACACAAAGTGTTAAAACTGACATTAAGAGTATAGGAATGAAAAGATTGTTGATATCACACACAATGGTCCTATGTATTTTGTTCTTATAGAGTTTGATCAAATGCTTCTTTTTTTCCTATGTAGAAATTGATCAGACCCTGTTGTAAGTTTTCAAATACATAGNTCTAACTTATTTTTTTCTTGCATCTTTCATTTGTAAATTAATCATTTGTCTGTTAGTAATTATTACAAATGATGTTTTCTCTATTGATATCTGCTTTGTTATGATTCTCATCTGTAGACAGGATTTTGACCTGGGTATAGAAAAGTGTATAGAAGATGTCACATTGGTTTCTTTAGATGTCATCCTGATTTGGGGCTGAAGGAAAAAAAATGTAATGTTACTTTAATAATAAGATATAATGGCTACTTTCCACAGCAGGAGACATAGTAATTNCTTTAAAGAATAATAATGCAAATAGCTACAAGGTAATAGAATAAAGAATTAGCCAAATATAATGGGAATCGTCAAGTTAGGTCTAGAAGATAAAACAATGAATCATGGTTTGTGATGAAAGACAGTCACTAGTAGTAAGGCTAGCCATACTCCAAACAACCTCAGAATTTAACACTTGCTCAGTCCCAAAGTTTAGAAAAGGTGATGTTTGGATTTGAATCTCATCCAAAGAAGGATCTGTGCAATGTAAAAGTTGACAACTAACAAGTAGAACTACATTTCACCAGACNATGTAACTTATTGTTTGTGTTTTGATACCATCTCTGTATTTAAAACCAAATACTACCAGAATTCTAACTTAAGATGACTTCTTCTATAATGGGATGTGAGATTATAACATGAATCTTAAAAGGTCTTATTAAATAAAAAAACCACGGAGCCAGATACTGGGGTAAATTCTGAAAGATTAGAGGAATAGGACAAGCCAAAGCCAACCTCACCTTACTGTCCTTCAGTCTCCAAAGAGACCTACTTCCTGTATACCCACGCCTATATTCCTTTCTGTTCTGCTAACTCATTTTCTCTTTCTGCCCAACTATATCACGTCCTCTTCCTGCCCAGCTCTGTCATTTCCTGTCTGTCTGTACAGACCTCCAGACCTTCATGGTTAACTAGTGTTGGAATTTAAGGCATGTGCCACCACACNTGGCTCTGTTCCCAGTGTGGCCTTGAACTCACAGAGATCCAGACAGATTCNTGCTTCCTGAGTGATGGGATTAAAGGCNTGTGCTACCATTGNCTGACTTCTCTGTTTAATATAGTGGATGGCTTTTTCCTCTGATCCTCAGATAAACTTTATTGGGGGACACAGATAAAATATCACCACATGAGATGGTTCTCTTATTTTTCTCTTTGGAATATCCAAATGTATTCCTCCCTAAGTTGAGAGATGGGATATTACAGTATGCAGGGACAAAGCCATAATTCTCTGTGTCTTCTCCCTGATATCCTCCCCTAGGGACTCAGCTGCATGAAGCTAACCAGTTGCTGCAGTTTGATAACAATGCAGAAGACCTGGAGCACTGGCTAGAGGATGTGGAGTGGCAGGTTGCCTCTGAGGATTATGGGAAAGGCCTGGCAGATGTGCAGAATCTACTGAGGAAACATGGCCTTCTGGAGTCAGCTGTGGCTGCTCGTCAGGTTTGTTTTTAGCTTTTTGCTAATTGTAGAAAACTGGACATATGCATAATCTGTAATTATTATTATTCCTACTAAGTGATCAGGAAACCAAAGGAAATTTTTCAAAGACTTAGTTGGTGAACTGCCTCTTCCCAGTATCTCCCAAGTCCTGTCATTCTCCTGAGCAGGTCTCACTGGAAACTGATGACCAATGTAAGCACTTATTGACTCATCTAAATATCACAGGCCATTTTCTCAGTCTAGAATCCTAGGCTTTTTCAGACTGCCATGCCACTTACTTTTCATTTGCTCATTTGTAGTTCACTTCACATTAGTCTGTACCAATACTATCATCTATAATATAAGAACTTCCCATCCTGGTATTCTGTATCCATGCAATCTTATTGATCCTTTTAAAAAATGTTACAATCCTACCTTCACAGAGAAAATTAAAATAATAGGGCCCCACTTTTCAGTATATGGAAATCTCATCTGTTCTTAATAAATTATGTAATTTCCTAACAGACGTTGTTTTTCTCCACCAGAATCAAGTGGACACCCTCACAGACTTGGCTGCACATTTTGAAGAAATAGGCCATCCTGACTCTGGGGATATCCATGCAAGGCAGGAGTCCTTGGTATCCCGCTTTGAAGCTCTGAAAGAACCATTGGCCACTAGAAAGAAGAAACTCATTGACCTACTCAAGCTACAGCAGATTTGCAGAGATTCAGAAGATGAGGAGGCCTGGATCCAGGAGACTGAACCTTCAGCAGCTTCCACCCATCTTGGTCAGTGCAGCGTAATCAGACCGAGCAGTCAGGAAAGGACCAAGTTCTCCAGATTGAGAGAACAACATACAATAGTGATGGAATCAAAGTTTACTCTTGGCTCTTCCACACCAGACTTATGAAATTTTGTTCTGAACTCCATCAATGTTTAATATTTAAAAATTGTGCCAACAGATTCACCTTATGAGATAGACATGAACAATGGCCTGAATTGAGGCCTTTAGGAAGATCTGGAGTGCTTAGCTTTCTGAAGATTGAACTGAAATTTATTTTGTTGATACTTCTTTACTGAGAAGTAATGGTTAATGCTTGAAGTATCAAATATATTAATGTGGGTTATAGGTGACTCTTTGAGAATTGTATGACCTACCACAAAGATTCAAAAGTGAAGTGTAGATATGCAATTGTCTTACACTTTAGAACTTATTAAATCATAAGTGTAACTTCCAGGATAGTTGCCTTGATGTACAGGAAAAGCACACACAAATATTGCACAACTTTGTGCAGATGTACTGGGAGCATCTATGAAAGGCCATAGAGGGATAAATCTGCAAAAACTTATTTAAAAAAATACCTGATTCTTGTTGAAATAGCATGGAGAGTGTCTGGAGAGATACTGTTGTTGGTGGTTTTTTAACTCTTTTTACTCTTTTGGCTCTGTTCTTTTGAGGGGCCTACCACCCAGCTCCCAAATAAATACACACAGAGGCTTATTCTTAATTATAAATGCCCAGCCTTAGCTTAGCTTGTTTCTTGCCAGCTTTTCTTAACTTAAATTAGCCTGTCTACCTTTTGCCTTTGGGCTTTTACCTTTCTCTATGTACCTTTTTTTCTGTGTACTTTTCATTATTTCTTACTCCATGGCTTGCTGTGTAGCTGGGTGGCTGAACCCTATATTCTCCTCCTTCTTTTCTCATTCCTTCTTTTTTTCCTCCCAGATTCTCCTTCTATTTATTCTCTCTGCCTGCCAGCCCCAGCTATCCTTTCTCCTGCCTTACTATTGACTGGCCGTTCATCTCTTTATTAGACCAATCAGGTGTTTTAGTCAGGCAAAGTAACAGCTTCATAGAGTTAAACAAATACAGCATAAAAGAATGCAACACATCTTTGCATCATTAAACAAATGTTCCACAGCATAAACAAATGTAGCACACCTTAAAATAGTATTCCACAACATACTGTAGTGTCAGGTACAAGGAAGAAAGTCTGGAAATTAGAGGGGTTAAGTATGCTGAGGAAGCAGGGAATGTGAAGATGGATAAAATTCTCAGTGGTCATACTTGTGTGATATTAATATTGGACAACAAGTGAAGCATGTTTTATAAACAAGTCCCATTCACAAGGATAATGTCAAACCTTGAATTCTTTTTCTCCATAGGCAAGGACTTGGTTGCAGCCAAGAATCTTCTGAACAGACATGAAGTCATTTTGGCAGACATTGCCAGCCATGAGCCACGCATTCAAGTAATAACAGAGAGGGGAAACAAAATGGTAGAAGAAGGTATGTGTGACACTGATTGATTGCCTAAAACCTCACCATAACAGACCTTGGGGAAGAAATTTAGAAAATCTTAGTACTTAAAGTGAGTTTAAAAATAGATGGCATCATTTTCCAATTTAATAAAGAAATTCCCTTTGAGTGGTTCTGATAGAGCAGTATACATTGTGTTTTTATAATCTTGCTGTAGAAGATGTTCAAACACATTATTAACTCCTCTCTATTTATTGCATATCCAAAATCATTAATATAAATCAGTTTTAGTCTAATTATCAATATGCTTCTTTGGAGAAGTTGCAGAATTCAAATCTAAGTTCCAAAGCCTTGTAAAACACGAGACTTTTTCCTATGTAAGGCCTTCCAAATATCTAAAAGCTTTGTCATTCCCTTAAATTTCTCATTTTATAAAACTTTAGCGACTATTCACATGCTTATCATTCATACTTAGAAAGCTCTACTCTCTAAATAGGATGTTCAGATTTGAGCATCATATGCCAGGTGTGGACAAGCAATCCAGGATACAAGCCTTCTGTTACCTATCAATTATTAGTATCCAGTTTTTAAAAGTGTAGGTTGAAATAGAGTTTGCTGAGAAATTTTCAGTTCTGAACTAAGTTATTCAAACCAATGAAATTTATTTTCCTTTATTATTGTTGTTATTTAACCATTTGTTTGTTTTTTAATTCTATCTTACCATAGCACATAACTTTTTGTTTCTCTAAATCTCTGTCTAAATCTCTGTTAATGTTTTCTATTTCTTCATCAGTTTCTGTTTTATAATGTTTTGAAAGTTTATTATTGTATGCAAATATAGCTGAGGTATTTGTCTTTCTGATCACTTGTAATTTCTACAGGACGAAATATCCATCTTTGTTCCCAGAAATATTCCTTTTTCTGAATCTACTCAATGCTTTTCATAATGTAATTATTTGGTTTGTATTTTAATTAGTTTTTACCTCAAAATTTCATGTTTAACTTCTTATATGGTAACTATTAATAAATATAATCATACGTGTGGCAGCTTAATAGGGGTACTCCACATTGTTTAAGTTTTTATAGGTATTCTCAGAGCAAAACATTGGGAGCTATTATTCTAGGATTTAAAATACATATTTTAATTTATGACAATGTAACCTCAAATAGTACAGCATTTCATGTGTAATGAAACATCTTTTAATGCACTCTTCCATTTTTCATCTTTTTCCTCTGTTACACATTGTAATTTTGTTACATTATAAATCTTTTNATGCTTTTGATTTTAGTCTTCAATTAGCTTTGAATAATATTGAGAAATAAGAAAGTTCTCTCCATATATTTACCTCTTCTGCTATTCCTTGCTCCTTTTTGCTAGTCGAGATTACCATCCACAATGCTTTCCTCCTACTTGAAGAACTACTTCTGGAGGTCCTTGTAGTGTGATCAGCTAACCATAAGTCCCTTTGCTTCCATACAAAAGTCTTCATTTATTTTACATTTGTTTTTTTTTTTCAAGCGTATTTTCATTACATGTCAAAGTAGCTTCCTTAGGCCTTAAAGATGCAAGTGTGCTGCCCTCAGTGTTGCTGCTTCTGATTCGAAGTCTGATGTTGTCCACTGCTGTATCTTCTTTTCCAAGCTCCTTAACCTTTCCTCTTTATCACTCATATTTATTTCTTCAGTATGACAGCTATAGGGCTTCTGGAATCTTCATTGTGATTCTTCAGACAGGCTGTAACATTGGACTACTTTAGAGATAAGTCTAGTACTNGCATACCTTTCTAATGACGCTACTTTGTGGTATTGGTATCCTTTCAGTTCATNGGGTTGTAGTTTTAACTATCTGCAGATTTAGATGAGTCCTAAGGACTGTATGATGGCTGCCTTCACATCATTTCTCATCATCTTTTTGCATGTATACAAATGACTCATCAGGCAGACATCCTAAGGGACCTCACCGAANGNCTTTGAAGCCCCTGCTCTGTGAAGACCCCATCTCTTGTGTTCCCTNTCTCACAAGTTCTAGTTCTTGAATTTCNCATTCTCNCTCTCATCAACTCNGGTTTANCTNGGGTTAGTTTCCTGGCATAGAACCTCCAAACTATCCANGACANAAGCTACAGCATCATTANGGCATGTCTCATCTTTTNCTTTCCTTTTAGTAATGCTCTGAAAATTATTATACTTTCCNTATTGACNTGTTTTCTACTTTTAAGGGAGAATGGAGATCTGCTAGTCCTTTTGCTGGATCTAGAGAAGAAATGGTTTTCATCCTCTGAGTCTTACAGCACTCATGAGTGTTTTGTTTTTGTGTCTGTATTTCTTAGCTTAAAAACTGTCACATATATACATCTATTGCCCACCTATTGCTGCTTAATCTCACTTAAGACATTCCAACTCCCAGAAGTTCTATTGTAATCCTGACTAAATTTTGCATCATCTTCTTGCCTCTTGTTTTTCTCTAAGGTTTGATGAGGATTAGAACACGATAGCTATGAACCAGGGTCATATTCACTATGCCTATACCCACTCCACAGGACACTTCGCTGCAGAAGACATAGCATCTAGGGTTGAGAGCTTGAACAAAAATATGGAGTCTCTCCATGCTCGAGCTATTAGACGGGAAAATGATCTCAAGGCCAATGTCCAACTCCAACAGTACCTGGCAGATCTACATGAAGCAGAAGCATGGATTAAAGAGAAAGAACCAATCGTAGACAACAGAAACTATGGAGCTGATGAAGAAGCAGCTGGGGTAAGGTGGGGTGGAATGACCATGGTCCAGGGAATGTTCACCAAATTCCATCAAATGCTAGATTATCTCAAGTTTCAGCAGTGATTTTTTTTTCGTTTTGCCTTGATCTGCTGTGATATACCCAAAGTTAAGAGAGATCCCAAAGGAACATCACATTTTTTTTAATCTCATAGAATTCCATAGATCCTATAAAGAATATTTAAATCCAAAGTCTGTGATCAAAGATCTATGTCTGTCCCGGTCCTCNTTTGAAGTTCTCAGAGTCACCATGAACTTCCATAGGCTAACCATGCCTTTAAAATGGGAATCTTAATTCTTTTATTGAAGAGAAATCCGACAGACATGTTGGGACAGGAGGAACCTTAAGAATCATAATTACTTCCATTCATTCTTACATCCACTACTATGTTTTGTTCAGTGTCATATGGAAAGCATCATATCTATAAAGTAAATTTAATTAGCTTTAGAAATAGTGTGTGTTTTAAATTTTCCTGATATGAACCCTACAAAGTAACATTATCCATAGTATTGTCAACAGTTGCACCCTCTCACAGCTGTGATATCTTGGCTACAATTTGTGTAAATCTTAGTTAATTTTGATTTGATCAAATACATTGAAATTGTTATTCATTTGTTTGCTGAAATTTCCTAGAGTCTTGCTTGCAAATGTGATATGAAAAGGAATTTTCTATTAAAGAAGTGAGTGATTTAACCCAATCACATAATCCACTAATAATAATTGATGAAGTACCTCTCTGGCATTCTTGCTGTTTCTCNGATATTTGCTCTAATTATCTTTCTGTCAATAAATCCAGGCCCTCCTCAAGAAGCATGAGGCCTTCCTGGTGGATCTCAATGCATTTGGGAACAGCATAATGGCTCTGAGGGATCAGGCAGAAGCCTGCCAGGTGAGAAGTGTTGGGTTCTGACAGTAATCACGCCCCTCACTATAGATGGAAAGGAATTCTTTTGCTGGCTCATCTTTTTTCCCCCACTTTCAACAAACTAGGAAAGAATTGCAAAGAAAATANTAGTTCTGTAATTATTTTAGGTAAGAATTCTAACCTCTTTGTAGCATCTACAAAGATGTATGCCAAAAGAAATTTTCAATAAGCATTAGGTTTAGTAATATACATTTTGGCTTTCTCTTTTGCTCCTTTGTATCTCTTTTCTCCATACCTTTCATTTTTATCCTCTTAATCTCCTTGCTTTGTGGCTTAGTTTTTGTTTGAACATAAGATTTTTTTAAATATAGAGATTTGGGTTTTGATTGAAATAATCATATCAGAAAATTAGTTTGTTAATAGGCTAGAAATACTTTTAAAGTCTATGTAATACATGCATAAGCAGAAAACAAAAATGGGACCACAGTAAAAAAGAACCTTCTGTTCACATGGAACATGAGTGCCAGGAAAGAGAAACAGTTTTATATTCATGATATGAAAAGGCCCTTTTATAGCCCATAATCCATGAGAATAGATGCACAATACACAGACCAATCAAGTACATCTGGGCAATCAGAAACACGGTTGGCTGAGAGTGTTGGGATGCTGAGAAGTGGGGTGAAAGGGGTGATCAAGAGTGATAAACTTGGAATTAAGTAAATGATAAAGCAGCTTATTTCTTACAAGGGAAAAGGGAAAAGAGAATATATACATATGTTTGTGTATACGTGTGTGTGTGTGTATGTGTGTGTGTGTGTGTATGTGTGTGTGTGTGTGTATAATCATTCTAAGGAGAGATTGAGAGTTTACACACTCAGACTAAACACACACTGAGCATGGCAAGTCAACACAGGTTCACAACACTCCTGCTTGTCCCTGTACCAGTAGGTACCTGGACACAGACAGACAGTTTGGTGCACCATATCATGAGGAAATGCAACAGGTGAGGGACATTAAGTCAGAGAACCCCTTACGGCAGGTTCACCTTCAACACCAACCTGAAGGGAGCATGCTTAGGGGACAACACCTCTTAACAGAAATTAAAACAGAAAATGTATCCTGGAACAGAGTGATTTCTTTAAGGAGAGAGAGATTTTAAGTAATATACTATGTTCACACTTTTTCAAATTCTGTTGCCTTTTCTGTGCTGTAGGTTGTCAATCTCTAAAGTAGAAATTTCACAATNCCTTAACAAAATGAATTAAAGACCTAGCAGGTGGGAATATCTGTTAGTGAGGACCCAGGGAAAGTGATGACAGATGGAAAGTCTATCATGTTCTCAGGTTTCTGAAATATGGGTGTGTGTGGTCCTTTTGAGTCTGCACAGAGAAGTATATTGCCCTTCCCACTAAGGAACAGCAAGCAGCCTGGCACATTCAGTGCTTCTGAAAGAATGCCTACGTACTGTTGACTGTGTTCATATTCAGTCCTCCAGCTTTCTGACAGGTGCTTCATGGTGCAGCATCCCTGAGGATCACCACTGTCAGACCTAGCAATCTCCTCAGAACTCCAGCTAGTGCTGGGAACTGCCCACCACTGGTGAGCTGTACAGGGAAAGACTTCCATTGTGCATCTGATATCTGGTTTGTTTGTTTCTCCCCAGCAACAGCAGGCAGCACCAGTGGATGAGGCTGGTAGAGAAGCTAGGGTCATAGCTTTATATGACTTTGCGGCCCGCAGCCACAGAGAGGTCAGCATGAAGAAGAACGATGTCTTAATTCTGCTCAGTTCCATCAACAAGGTGATTTTTCTTAAACTTTCTTACCATTTACAACATGGCTTTTCCACAGCTCTTTCCTGACTCCACCAGATAGGTGGGGTTTGTTTGTGTTTGTGTGTTTGGTTGGTTTTTTGGAGGGGGCATTGGTTTGTTTTTTTTCAAGACAGGGTTTCTCTTGTAGCCTTAGCTGTCCTAGAACTGACTCTGTAGACCAGGCTGGCCTCCAACTCACAGAGATTGACCTGCCTCTGCTTCCCGAGTGCTGGGATTAAAAGCTTGGACTACCACTACCTGGCTCAGATAAGTGTTTTAATGCTCAACAGTTAATCTTTTTTCTCTTAAATAATTTATTAAATAATATTTTTCTTAAAGCACTGTGCAAGAACAGAAAGATAGATAGATAGATAGATAGATAGATAGATAGATAGATGATAGATAGATAGATAGATAGATAGATAGATAGATAGACAGACAGATAGACAGATAGATAGATCTATATACTTTTGGGGTTTTTTTAGTACTAATCTTAATTTCAGCAATAATGAAACAATGAATTAAAAAATTTAGGGAGTTAGCTTGAAGATATATAAGGGTTGAGCAACCGTATATTGTTTCTGTATTTACAGAACTAAATTGTCCTTTTCTTTCCATGCCCTTGCTTGTTCCTCTTCTGTGACAGGATTCCTAGTGAATAAAACAAGGTCTTGGGGTTAGGAGAAGCCTGATAAAAGACAATGTACACATTAGTCCCAGGCACTTGGAAGGCTGAGGCAGAAGAATCTCTTGAACACAAAAGTTTGAGGTCAGCCTGAGCAACATAGAGGTATACCATGTT
>LZPO01008337.1:54527-69143 GCA_001675575.1 Neotoma lepida | reverse complement strand
GAAAACAAAACCAAAAGAACAAGAAAATTTAAATGACTGTATATGGCTGTCATGTTCCTTTGTTGTTTAAAAGAAACAATATTTTCAGACATTTTAGGGCCACCTTCACAGAAAGAANAAGAACCAAAACACCATGTTCGCTACAACATAAATGCTTGTGTCCTCCCCGTATGCACATTTGAAGCTTACCCCACAAGATGCTAATGTTAGGACATGGAGTTTGGGGAGAGATTGAGTCAGGAAGGCTCAGCCTTCATCATTGGAATTAGTGGTCTTATAAAACAGGCCTAAGGAAGTTTGTTCACACCCCTGACATATGATATAGATAGCACCATCTATGAGAACTAGTCCTCACCAGCCCTAGAATCTTCCACTATCTTGATCTTGAACTTCCTAACCCCCTGAAACTATGGGCAATGAACCTCTGCTATTTCTCAAAGAAATTTCTGTTACAGCAGACTAAATAGATTCAAGCTGAAACAAATAACNTCTAGTGAGCATCTCTGAATTCACTCAGCCTGTGTTTACTAGGGCAGCTTTGCAACTTGTCTTCCAAGGCCCCATACCCTACATGGGCTTCTTCAGGGTTCTAAGAAGAGACTACTTCTACTGGCTACAGGAAAACTCTGTCTTTGTGTTTTGACAAAATAGGGAAGTGAAAACAATAGTCATTGTTCACAATTAACTGTTGTTTTGAGTTCTGAAGTATAAAGTTTACATCATTGGGCATTGGCCAAAGAGCAAGAAAACTTGAATGAAGAAACTTGGTGGCCATGGATGAAGAACTTTGGGCTGAGAATAAAGAGGAAGGATTACATTCTTGCCCAACTCACCAACCTGAGTGATCATGAACTGGCAGGTGCTGTTTTGGGCATGTCTCACTATTTTCGAGGAATTTTATTCCTGCAGATTTTATATGATTTTCTTTGACTATCACATATTCCATGTAGGCAATCTACACTTGGGGCAGCCTCCTTAGTTAGGGTGCAGATGAGGTTTAGCACATGATATTCCCAAAATACAATAGACCACCCTGGTATTCGTGAAAACAGCAAAAAATCACTCTCACCTTGNCCTTGCCCTTCTACCCTGAAGCAGCTAGTGATCCCTCATTCAGTGGTTCTCTCCCTGTATCAAAAGGAAAAGAACATCCTTATCTCTGAAGACAGAAGGAAAACANAAGAATCTGAACTAAGAGGCTTTGCTAGTCCCCTGTTCATGACCACCAGATCATATCCATTTGTACTCAATTGTATCTCTCCGTGTCTCTGCGTCCCTCATCAAACAGCACGAAATTCTCCATTGCTCCATCTCTTCATTCCTGAGGCCTCCAGTGTCCAGAAAACTTTTATAAAATGCTTTTGTCTTTTTCTACTGTTGATCTGTCTTGTTTTAGAGGCCCAAGCCTTGAACTTAACAATGAGAAATATAACTGTGTAACATTCAGAACTTCTGAAATCACACTTCCCATACGCACACCCACACACCCATGGGTCCACATCCCCTCTCACCCTCCTCACCACTAAGCTCTCTTCTTCAGATATAGTCAGTCAATACCTTCCAAGCCAATTCTGCTAAACCAGGCGATGAGAAGATGCTTCCTAGCTTGGAGCACAGTGATTTTTCTCTAAGGTTCATTTTCTGATTGTATTAGCGACCTTTATGTATCTCAAACTAAAACCATGAATACAAACAGTATTTAACAGTAGACTTGTAGTAGGGCACTGTTGCAGTCATGGGCAATTCTGCATCATATAACTAATATAATATAAATAGTATTTGCCCAACATTGGAGATTTGGACTATTAAAGTAATTACAAAATAATATTAAAGAAATCATCTAGAATCAACAATGGAAATCACCAGGTGAGTCATCCTGGTGATTAATTCAGAGGCCTGTCTGCTTCCACTGTAGCTGTAAATAAGCCATTCAACAGGCAATGGAGACTGTTTAGTGTGTACTGAGCAAGACGAGCAGAAAGGTCACTCTTCGCCTGTGAATTTCCTCTTTATTTCAGAAGCCCCCATAAGCATATTCATAAGAGAAAGCATCTGAGCTGATAGGCGTTCAGCTTGCTCCCCACTTCCTCCTTCTGCCTCTAATTTCCTTGGTCCATGTAACAGATTGCACCCCTTGCCCCCAACCTCCCATAGTTCGCTTCTCTCCTTGAGGAAATCTAAGAAAGAAGGGGGTTACTGAAGAATTTTTTCATGACAACTAGGTCTAAAATCTGGGTAACAATTTGGAAGAGAACTAACCATCTTTACTCTGCTTTCCTCCTTGGACTACCATGAACAGAAACACCTTTGGTGTTCACAGGCGTCTCGCACATTTAAAAAGAAAGTCTTACTCCTCAGTTGCTTTGATAGGCATGAGAGGAGTTGTGTGAGCACCAGGATTTAAATGTGTTAGTAGGTTCTGCTATGTAACTGTTCAGAGGTGTGTGTGTATGTGTGTGTCCAACCCAGGATGCTACTACCATCCATCATGTCTTTATCCGTGAATTTCTGTTGAATGCAGTTTTCACACAGAGCATCTCTATGATAACTCTGTCTGTAGCACAGCATAAATAACATATTCATCTCCTTTACTTCAGGCTTAAGAGGAAAGGAAAGAAGGGAAGATATTATTTGTCTGATCACCAGGGAAACTGAATTTAGGCTGGGAATCTTGGTAAAGGAATAGGAATGGTCTCATGCATGACTGACTACATTTTCATCAGAAAGCATAGCACTAAACCACTAAGTTCTACTTAAGGCTTTATGGTCAGCTCATGTTACATATAAATTTTGAATGTTATGATACACTGAATGGCCTATGGAGTGATCAAACTCACCATGAAATCTCTCCAATAAGAAATGTTTCATATTCAGAAATGTACATTATTACATAAGTGGTACGTTTAGGAAGTGGATATTAGGAGATGATGGAAAATATTCCTTCAGGGGAGGCTTTCTAAACCTCAAAACTGGAGCAAATTTGTGGTACTCTTACAAACCTATTGTTTTGAACTGAGAATTTATTGAGGAAAGATGAAGACGTTGGGAACAGACCAAAATAAAAATAAATAAATAACTTGCCTCATTCATTGTTCTTTGAATGAGCAAAAACAATAGACAGCCTCAAACATAAAAGTCTAAAAGCATTTCAAGATTTTCTAGACTTGTGTTCATGTTATTTCTGTGAGTGTTTTGCTTCCATGTATGTATACGAGCATCACATGTGTCCCCGGTACCCAGCCAGGAGAGGGTGTCAGATCCCCTGGAACTGCAGTAACAGGAGTTCTAAGTCACCTGGCATGAGTGCATGAACCAAATCCAGGCCTTCTGTAAGAGTAGCAAGTGATCTTAACTGTTGAGCCATTTCTCCAGCCCATATTTCTAAATGTTTTTAAGTCTCTGTATTATTGTTTGTCTGAAACTATTCAGTCTGAATATACCAAAGGAGATGCAAGCATCCCCAGGTATTTTTGTTATAATGCAATTAAGAGCATGATTTAGGAAAAGGTCATAGAGTTCAGTAGTGTCTGCTCTCCCTTCCTACTCCTGTCACGGTATAAGATGTACAGAGCTGTTCCTCAGTCATAAAAGCCAGTTGGTAAGAAAAGTCTTTGTTCTTTCAAATACTGTTGTTACACAAATAGAGCCATATGCTGATGTTCACTGGCATGAAATTCTAAATCCCTGACAAAAAGAATGTTTTTAAATAAATTTAGTATCAAAGCCTGAATTTATTTATTTGTTTTTTAAGTTTGAGTGTGCTTGGACACTGTCTTAAGAGAAAAGTCTCAGAGTAATTGAAGGGAGCAGGGAGCCCTCAATGCACCTGTGCAAATTACTCTAAGACACTAAAATTTTTTTGAAAAAATGAATGCACACCAGTTCCTAAGGTGCAAAATTGTGGATGGTAGCACATGAGAAACCAATAGCAGAACCAAGGTTACTGTCAAGGAAAACACAAAGGACTTAAGGAGCTTTATCTGAACAGAAGAGGATTGTGGATAATAAATAGTGAGGTAGTGATAGATATCACATAGTTGCCAGATGGCAGAAGAGGGGAGGAGTTCTGCACAGGATGTCTTCCTCTTCTTTCACATCTGGANAACGGGTATGTCACCTGAAAAGGATGCTTCAAAACTCAGCAGGAGGGATGACAGATTGAAAGGGAAGTCAAGAAGATGGACGAGCGTGTAGCCACTCAGTAAATCCCAGTGTCATTTAGTCTGGCCCAGAGGTAACATGGGCAAAGTGAAATATACTCTGTCATTTTGTTAAAGAGGAGGAGGGGTGTTAGGTTAGGACAAATATATATTCTATTTTTAGAAGAGGACACAAAAAGGATGTCAAAAGCTGTAGATGTAAAATGGATCATACAACAAAAAATCACAATCAGACATGAATTTTGACTCCACTATTAGGACTGTAATAATCCATGCTATTAAATAAGCTTAAAGAGAAAAGGCTACCAGAAATCACTCTAGTATTCTAATAAAATAAGCCCTTGCATATGTGTTCACTTTACTCCTTACCACACCTCTGTGCACATTTGTCTCATTTGCCAATGTAGACCAACGCTTTTAAATACTGTTCTTCACTTGATCAATGGTGGGGGTGGGGGTTGATTTGTGCTTTTAGATTGCACAAGCGTGTCTTTAATTACTCCTGATACTCGGTCTTGTAGATTTGTGCCCAACCATTTGCCATAAAAAATAATGTGTTCTTCAGTTAAAATAAAATGGAAGTGGAGATATTGAGAAAACGCTACTTGAGCACTCAGGAATGCTTTAAAAAGTTTTAATGTAAGACATTGCCAGAGATGAAAAGGTTTTTCATAATGATAAAAGGGTTACTTCCAATGACATAAATCAAGATTTCAAAGAATTCTCAATTAAATTAGAATTAATGTGTCTTTGAAATAAGGTTCAAATAGAACTTGTCTAACACACTAGAGGTTATGGGTTTGATCCACACAACCACCAAACAACTCCAAAAACAAATTATTAAGATGATTAGAAAAAAATCATAGGCAATGGAATAGAATAAGAACTCCAGGATAGACTCACATGTATATGAACAAGCACACATGACTAAAANAACAATCTTGATCAGAAAGAAACCTTTTATAGTTCCATGGGTTGGGTCATAATAATTGTTATTTCCTTTAAATGGAAAATGAAATTGAATACTATCTTCATATTGAACATTATATTTCTCATTACTTAAAAGACTTCATTTGAGAATATTACTATAAAATATTTTTAGAAAAATATCATAAAATGTACTTCTTATCACAGGCTGGGAGAGAATTTCTTAAGACATATTCCATACAAATCTCAAAGATAATATTAACAAATTTGAATACATACAGAATTAAGAAAAATGAAAAAAGGTATAAACACAGTATAAAGACAAGTTATATATATATATGTGTGTGTATACATATATGTATATATACATATGGATGAATTTTCTTTGCTTTATTATTTGTTTGTTTACTTGAAAACATCAGTTTTGCCTTTTGTTGAATGATGGTTGCATTTGCTATGAAATTTTTAGAGCCACATTTTTCTTTAGCTCTTCAAAGATATGTTTTTGACTTGTATTGTTTCTGACAGTATGTCTTTTTCTCTGTGACTCTTTTTTTTTGAGGTACTGGGAATCAAATCCAGGGCCCCTGCCACATAACAAGCAAGTGCTCTGTCATTGACCAACATCCCAAACCCTTTCTCTGATGATTTTGTAATTGTATTGCCATTCAGAGATGGCTCAGCCAGTAAAGCACCTGCCACAGAGCATGAGAACCGGAGTTCAGATCCATAGCAGCATGTCAGAGCCAGGAGTGGAGGTGCACACCCTGTAAGCCAGTGGCAGGGTAGATGTAGAGACAGGCAGGTGCCTGGCACTTCCAAGCCAGGGAACTTTAGGTTCAATGAAAAACAGGGTCTGAACGAAAGGAAAAGGTCAAAAGCAACAGAGGAAGACATGCAATGTCAGTCTNTGGCCTTCGCACATGCACCTTCATTCATGCAAACACACATGAACACATACACCACAGACACAATGATATTTTTTCTTTGTTATTGGCTTGCCTCACATTCATTCATACATTTTTTCACCTATAAAATAAGTTCATTTGATCCTTGAAATGACTACTATTTTAACTATTAGTTAATAACATTAGAGTGGGTGAGAGAAATCTCAAATGTAAGCCTACCTTTTCTGGTGCTCTCTGCACACTTCTGCTTTCATAAGTCCAGTCTATTTTAATTGTTGCTTATTTACATGTATTTTGTTATTTGTCGGGGTTAGNAAATTCCCACTATTTCTTTTGAAGAAGCTCTCCAGCATCTCATCAAATCATTGAAAAAAATTATTTTTAACATTTAAAGCATTTGGCTGAATATCTTTAAAATGGATGTGTATAGATTTGGTATATTTGAAATAATAAATCATCATTTCTAGAAACAACACCTACTATCTGATTGATTCAAGAGTGATGTAGCATATCACTAACCCTAACCCTGACACTGCCTGCTGATTCATTTTTTCATTACCTTTTGGCCTCTGTCACTAGATATCTGTGAATTGCTTAGGAGAATTACTTACTTTGCTGACAGTTACAGAAGGTAAAGTCCATGGTCTCTGACCCCTTGCCTTTGAGCAGATCTTCACACTGGCAGGAGGACTCTGTTGAGGAAATCNTTCACCTCAGCTCAGATAGGAAACAGAGAAAATTCTCCCTNTAACCTTCAAAGGCACATTTGCAATGACTTACTTCCTCCATCTAGGAGGCCACCTTCTAAAGTTTCTACAACTTATCCAAATAGCACCAGTGTCCAGGGAAGAGAGGTTCCAAACACGAGCCCATTAGGAACATTTAGTATTTAAACCATAGCAGCCTAATTTAAGCAGCTTTACTTTGTTTTCCCTTTTCTTATTTTAGACATATTTAAGCAATATTGAAGTATACACAATACATGTAGCCAATACACATCCAGTGAAGTTTTCCTTATTTTCTTTTTATGTTTTCATGTACTTGAAGTGTATATTTTTCATTCCTATTTTATTAAAGTTCATGTTTTAAATGTACTGATCAGATCAAAACTTTTTCTAATAAAAATTAATTTCTATCTTTCCCACAGAGAAAATAATGACTTTAGAATTCATTGGCCTGACTCCTTAGCTTTCTCTTTGCATCTTCTAAGTTACATTTGTTAGTGTTCTCTTCATACTCATATTTTACAGTGTGTGATACTGTGGATTCATTGATTTTTTTTCTGATATTTTTCCTTTTTCTATACAGTCTGACTCCTTTGTTTCTTCTCTGTTTGCTGAAATACAACCCTTACTAACTTTCTCTAGAAGTTTAAGGAGTCTTTAGATGCCTTCTCTTTGTTATTTTAAGTCTTGAAAGCCAAATTAGTTAGCTATTGCATTTCAAAAACATTTAAAAATGCAACTACTATATTACTGTATGACCCAGCTATTTCACTCATGGGCATGTACCCAAAGAACTCCTCACCAGGACACAGGGTTACATCCTCCCCATATTTAATGTTGTTTTATTCACTGTACCAAGGATATGGAACCAACCTAGATGCCCATCAACAGATGAATAGACAATGAAAATCTACTAAATATGGAAAATTGAATAGTATTCATCTATAAAGAAAAATGAAATCACAAACTTTTCGAGAAAATGGATAGTCTTAGAATGTGTAATATTAAGTAAGGTCACACAATCTCAGAAAGAGAAAGAAAACTATGTATTTTCATACATACATACATAGATCCTAGCTCTGTGTATGTGTTTTTGTAAACAAGTGTACATGTACANGTGGGTAGAGTATAACTTGTACAAAGGGGAATAAGAAAGGNTAAATTTTAGGGAATGAGGAAGGACTGAGTGCAGGTAATGGACACGTGAGTCNTGAAAGAGGATATAAAACTACCTGTTTTTCTACTTTTCACTCTGTCCCGTGTTTTTCAAATGTTGATAGAGATAAGTGCATAAAACTATGTTTATAATGAAAACCCAGTGTGAATCTCCACNGCTTCAGAATGGATTATTCTATCTGTTTAGGTCATTAAGACTTGGTTAATTTCACCATGTGANTTTTTTTTATTAAAAGATTTCCTTATTTTAGTGATCTTTTTACTTAAAAATTCCTTAATAAAGTTTTAATGAAGATTAAAATTAAGAAAAATTAAAAATTGTTTTAGCTTAGTGAATAAAACATAAAGATCATAAACATTACCATGTAATGTTTTATTATGTGAGTTTATTGAGTAAGGCTCAAATCAANTTACACGTTTATCTCCTCAAACGCTTACCATTTTGTTCTGATAAAGGCTTCCTCAGAGTCTTTCCAGCATTTTAAACTGTAGAGTACATTACTGTCTGTGCTCACCCAAGTACAGTGGTGCACCAGAGCTCATTACCCCATCTGTGTCTTTGTGTCCATTGCTCAGTTCTCCCCATTTCTGCTCCCGACTCTCCCAGCCTCTCACGACCAGCATTCTCGTCTCTCTGACCTTCTATGACAGTAACTGTTTAAGATCCCATATGTGAATGTGGTCATGTGACACTTGCCTTTCTGTGTCTGGCTTAGTTCACTGAACATACTTATAAACATAGACTTCATTTCTTTCTAATACCCAAAGTTCTTTATGAAAATTTTATTTTTAATGTAATATTTCCTTTCCTCACTGATACTCAACATTTCCCTTGTCCTTGGCATTCTCAAATTTATTACAGTGTGTGCTGCTGGGGCTTCAATGTGCTTTGTCCCAAGGTTTCACCTGTTGAGGTCTTGATCCTCAATTGTTCAGGTATAGGAGGTAGAAACTTCAAGATATAAGGCCTGCTAGGGAAGCCAAGATACCAATTGAAAAGCTGACTAATGTGTATGCAGTTTCTCTAATCATCACTATCCCTACACTTTATACAGGAATATTCATGAGTTTCTTCAAACATGGAAAATTGTAATTAATTACTTTCACAAATATTGCCGCTTCTGCATTGCCTGTATTATTTCTGGAAAGTCTGTGAAACAATACTGGATGTTATGTACCATGTGATACTTTCCGACAGTCTGTTAAAATAGTGTGTATGTTGGACAATTTCTTAAAGTCTACCTTTAGCAGTAATCATTTTGAAATGTTTTCAATATGCTTAGTTATTTTTAATAAGTCAAAACTTTATGCTTTCTGGCTTATCCACTGAGTTTTTAATCTTTGATGATAGTGCTTTCCAACCTTGATAACCTTTTT
Source organism: Neotoma lepida (assembly GCA_001675575.1). Taxonomy (NCBI): domain Eukaryota; kingdom Metazoa; phylum Chordata; class Mammalia; order Rodentia; family Cricetidae; genus Neotoma; species Neotoma lepida. The sequence continues at coordinate 59,870 of LZPO01008337.1, read as the reverse complement.
GATTATTTTGCTTATTAACTTTTTGTACTCCTTTTGTTTTGAACTGTTATAAAATCTTCCATGTTGGGTCATTGAATATAAGTTACTAAGCTTACTGAATCAGTGGGCTATTTTTAAAGTCCACTAAAGCCTTACTACTTATGAAGTCATATTTATAAATCTGATAACTTTGTATGTTTTTATTATAACCAAAGAAACAATATTAATGGCAGTTTTTCAGTCATTCTTTAGACTTGATCAAGCACAGAACAGTGAAAGGTTTGAGTTGCCTAAATCCCTATTGTCAGACAAGTTCACAGGATAATCAATGTCTTGTCTGCAATACACCTCATTACACACGCTTGTGCTAGTGATGTCAGTTATAAATGGTCCTCCAGATGTGCTGAGTTCTTTCTGTCTAGTGCTCTTCCATGTGGAAATTGTGATGCCATTATGGAGAAGTAGTGTGTTAGCTACACTTCCCTCAGAAATGAATTATAGTGATGTAGGCTATGAGTTTAATGTTAAGAAATTAAAAACAATATTAAACACAGGTAAAACAAGGTTACATGTTGATCTGTTGAAAGAAAAAAAAAATCTGCCCATAGGACCAAGCCTCATAGTCTTGGCCATGTTCATTGCTACTCCATTCACAACAGCTAAGAAGTGGAAACAACCTAAATGTCCCCTAACTGATGAAAGGTTAATGAATATTGATGCATATCCACGGTATAATTCTATTCATCTGTAAAAAAAGAAATGGAATCAGAAGTAAAGCAGGTAGGGGAACGGGAAGAGTTGGAGAGGATAGAGAGTAGGGTGGAAATGATATAAATACAGTACTCATGTATGAAATTCGCAAAATAAATAAAAAAGTAAGTAAGAAAGAAAAGAAAAATGAATCATGACATGTGTAGGTAAAAATAGACAGAAGTGTAAAATACTATATTGACTGAGATAACCCAGACCCAGAAAGGCAAACATCACGTTCCCTCTTTTTTTGGTTCCTGGACCAGTTCTTTAAACTTGAGGGTGTCACCTGAAGTAACCGCAGGAGCTAAGAAAGTATAAAAGGACCGTGGGACACGAGAGGAGAAAAGGATCCCTAGAGGGGGCACACTACCTGGGGAGGAAGAAGGGAAGATAATACAGAGGAAAGGGGATGGAGGAGAGATAAAGACACTGCGGATATTTGAAAAAGCCAGAGGGAAGTATTATTTTATAAACTTACTTTAAAAATACACATATACATATGTGCACACACACACACACACACACACACACACACACACACACATATATAGTTTAAGTGGAGTTATGTCACATGGATTATAATGCTTCCCCAAATAACCATAGACTATTTAACCAAAAATCCCAGTACCAGGCACAAGAAACTTCCCTTCAAGTTGTTGGTCAGAAAGGTCCAACAGACTTACAAAACAATAGAGCCAACTCCTTGTGGGTGGAGAAATCACAGTACTAACAGAAACGCTCTCTTGAAACACTGCTTTCTCACACATGCTCCATTGCCACCCACAGGTTCGTATAGGTGGCCTTTCTCTATGCTAAGATTTCTGTCCAGTCTTGATTATTTCCCACTTCACTTTATAAGGAATAAAGTGTCTTATACTCATTTTGCAAAAAGAACAAGATTCAGAAGTGTTGCTGCACAGCTAAGACTGTGACCTAGCCCATAGTTGTTGGGATTCCAGCTCCCGTTAGCTTGCAACCTTTCCTAGGTGTCTTGTCTTAGATAGGTTACTCCAGCTTTTTGCTTATCATCATTTAACATGTAACAGTCTCTTTCTACTGCTCAAGTCTGGTTGTCATATATTTTAAATTTGTAAATATATCAGGCAATTCTATGTCCTTGGGCCAGAGTCAGAGATGCCAATATCTAGTCAGTCTAAAATCCTCAATAAAATTCCTAAGTTACTTAAAATTCTACAGTCAGAGATAACTTTTTTATGTTAATATGTCTCCCAAAATATCTTGCCCAAACCATGCCCTTTCAGGTCATCATGGCTAAACCTTCTGAAGACTTACAATGTGGCAGGTACTGCATTGAAATCTTTATATTCCTGTGTGCTCAACTATAGTCTTATTTATCTTTATAACAACATTATGAGTTATGCTTTGTTATTAGCATCCCTTTTATAGATGAAGTTTGGCCCAAGAAGGTTAAAAACCTCTCCAAGTTTAAATAACTAGTAGTAGGAGATCATAAAATAATTTACATTTTAAAATTAAAGTATCCTGAAAAATTTACTTTTCAAAATTCTCTTCTCTACCCAGAATATTAGTTACTCCCAGTCTATCCTTGTCTATTATCTCTCTATGATTCCTCTCCTAATCTCAAATGTCACAAACTAGTAGTTCTCTCCTATCATTTCTGTCACTGTGTTAAAACACTCTGACCAAAAGCAACTTAGGAAAAGGTTTGTTTCGGTTACAGTTCCATAACTCTGTCTCTCACTGAGGGAAGTCAAGGCAGACTGGCTTGCTATTCCACACAGCTTTACCTCTGAACAAAGAACTTACTTCATAGCCAAAAGAGTTCAACAGAAATCATGAAATGTGCTGCCTCACAGGAGAGCTTTTACACAACTAGCTTTTTTAGTCAGTTGACGACCACCAACCTAATGTCACCCACAGTGGCCTGGGTCCTCTTTCATCAGTTAACAATCAAGACAATCCCCGATAGACATGTCCACAGACCAATCTGACCTGGAAAATCCCTGCATCTTTAACTTCTTCTCAGCTGACTCTAGGCTGCATCAAGTTGACAGTCTAAGCTAGCTAGGGCTTCTCTGTTCTCTGATTTCCATAGTTCTGTGGTCTGTTAACCATCTGTGTCTCCACATGTACTTCTAAGTTTGTTTACATCTTCAAATTATTAATTCTTCTAATCCAGACATCCTGTTTATCACTTTTGAGTGGCAGTGGTCTTAGCAGTCCATGGCACAGGATATTTAGTAGATCTTCATTGAATAAACTTGCACACAGTTATCTTACTGGGACATTTTTATAACTATATTGCCTTATTTTAGCTGATTTGAAACAACTTTATAAATGGATAGCAATATATCATATTGTTTTATAGCTTAATAGACAAGAGAAAACATGGAGTTTAGGAGTCAGGATGGTCTGCATTCATGTTCACTTTTGCTACTTTCTGAGAGGCATGAATTGGGTTAAATAAAAAATTCATCAGGTTCCCATCAATACAACATGAGGTGTATGTGACTTGTAATGAGTGACACTTAGTCTCTGGTAGTCCCCAGTAGACATAGCCATAGCTCTGGACACTCCTTTTGTTTGTTTGTTTATTTTTAATTGCTTCTAGTAAACAGCAACAATGGGATGTCACTTCATTGTTTGGTTATAGGAAGATCATATTTTCATCTTAGCTATTTTTCTCTAATTGTTCTTGGATCCAGTCCCTTTGAGAGATGCCAACCTCCATGTATTGAGGCTGCCTGGAGGACAGTGTGAAACAAAGGCTACCAGCAGCCACTGTATGATCTTGGGATTGAATCCTCTGCAAGTTGAGACCTAAGAGGAAGACAATCACAGTTAACACTTTGAGCAGACCTTTTGATTGTCTCTACGTCATAACCATATAGCTAAGTCACATCTGTAATCCTGACCTATTGACCTATAGAAATATTATGACATCACAATGCTCTACTGTGACATCACAATGCTCCATTATCAAATCACAATACTCCTTTATGACAACATTTTGCTCCACTATGACATCACAATGGTCCATTATGACATCACAATATCCTATTATGACATCAAAATGCTCCTTTATAACATCACAATACTCCATTATGACACCAAAATGCTCTATTATGACATCACAATGCTTCATTATGACATCACAATACACCATTATGACATTATAATGGTACATTATGACATCACAATGCCCTATTATGACATCACAAAATGCCATTATTACATCACAGTGCTCTATTATGACATCACAATACTCCCTTATGACATCACAATGCTCCAATATGACATCACAATGGTACATTATGACACCACAATGCGTTATTATGACAACACAATGGTACATTATAACACCACAATGTCCTATTATAACATCACAAAACTCTATTATAACATCACAATGCTCTATTTTGACATCACAATGCTCCATTATGACATCACAATAGTACATTAAGACATCACAATGCCCTATTATCACAAAACTCCTTATGACAGCACAATGCTCTATTATGACATCACAATGCTCCATTATGACATCACAATGCTCTATTATGACATCACAATAGTACATTAAGACATCACAATTCCTTATTATGACATCACAAAACTCCATTATGACATCACAATGCTCTAATATGACATCACAATGCTCTGTTATGACATCACAAAACTCCATTATGACATTTTGCTCCACTATGACATCACAGTACTCCATTATGACATCACAATGCCCTATAATGACATCACAAAACTCCATTATGACATCACAATGGTCTACTATAACATGAAAATGCTCCATTATGACATCACAATGCTCCATTATGACATCACTATGGTACATTATGACATCACAATACCCTATTATAACGTCACAAAACACCATTATGACATCACAATACTCCTTTTTGACAACATTTNGTTCCACTATGACATCATGATAGTCCGTTATGACATCACATGCTCTACTATGACATCACAGTGCTCCATTATGACATCACAGTGGTACATTATGACATCACAATGCACTATTATGATATCAAAAAACTCCATTATGACATCACAAGGCTCTACTATGACATCACAATACTCATTTATGACAATATTTTGTAAGACAGTTGGGAATAGTTTGCCACACAGTTGTCTGTAACTATTATGCTATGACAGTGATATTTTTATTGAAAAACCCATATGCTAGACCTTGGTAAAATAGTAAATACTTGCAATAAGATGTGTTCCTTCAAATTGCAATATTCCCTCTAAATAGAATTATTTGCCTCATGAGGTTGATGGGGTCAAGTGGTAAAACTGGGGGTAGGGGGAGATGAATATCACATATCCAGGACAAATAGAAGCTTGGGAGATTTTTGAGGGTCCTTACCAAAAGTATAGAGGGAATAACCAGTTTCTGGGTGTGACCAGAAACTGATCAGCCAGACTGCAAAAGACAGATGTTAGACTGTGGAGCTACCTGCCAGCTGCCTAGAGACCTCCAGAGTTGTAGTTTTTGGGAGCCCTCACCAATGTTGGGGTGGGTTTTCTGGTGATGGAGCTGCTTTCTTTGTTGGGGTGGGTTTTCTGGTGATGGAGCTGCTTTCTTTTTTATTTTTATTTAAATTTTTT
>LZPO01008337.1:0-28673 GCA_001675575.1 Neotoma lepida | reverse complement strand
ACACACACACACACACACGTAATAAAATATTTACATATTTAGCCATTAAACATTTAAATAAATTTACATGATATTTAAATATCACTTCATGTTTACAAACATCATTAAATAACTCATTATATCTAAAAATCACCTCCTTGAGTGTATAATAAATTCAAAAAATTCATTTATAACTTGGAATCTTACAAAAATGACAAGAAGACATATTTTTAATCTGACGAATAAACTATAACCCCTCATATTTCTGTAATTGCCCTAACTGCTCAGAAACCTGGGCAGTGCTAATGTTCAAACACACTAACTACATCAGCCTAGGTCTGTGTCTACCCAGGGGTGTGTTCCACAGATCGCTACTGTGAGAGACTTTTCACAAAATTTTCCTAATGTCTGCACATTAGGAAAGAGATTTACCAATGTAAATTGAAATTTACCGCTTACCTATTAACCATTCTAAGAGACCTAACAAGAAATGCTTTTATTCATTATACTCAACTTTNCCTAAATGTATACATCCACAGACCTCTCTCTGCCTGATGCCCTTTAGCCCAGAGCACATGAAGTCAGAGNGTTAGTGGCCCTCAGCCACGGTTGATTTGTCTCCTTTCCTTCTCAAGGTTCTTCTTGGTTTTCTTATTTCTATGTCTACACGGGATGTGCAAATTACCACACAAATAACAAACTGTGCATTGGGGTCTGTATGTGTATGTATGTATTTGGAGAGTGAGGGAAGGGATGAGAGAGAGGAGGAGGAGCTAGTTCTCCTCTGCTGTTCTTTTCTTGCCCCANTGGCTATCTTTATGTACTGTGCTGTGTGTATATTTGTTAAAAATCAGGTCACTTTTTCAGTTAGCCTGCCCTACTGCTAGTCCTCAGCTGTTCCTGGCAGGACTGTGTATGAGCAAGAGCCTTCTAGGGAAAACCCAAAGACTTTCAGGAAGTGGTCTTGATGGTGTGCTATAGTAACTGATGAGTTTCTTTCTGAGTCAGGGCCACCACAAGGGGGTCCCCAGGAACTGACATGTCTCCGAGAATACAGAGAGATGCTAGGCTGAGGTCAGGACTGCCTCCCTTGTAGCTAAGGACCCTGGGGATCAAGAGAATCCCAACTAGATCTGAGCCCAGGTCCTGCCTTCTCTGAATTCCTCTCACCTCCTTGCTGCAATACTTGCCTGGAGCACCTGGGGTCTTTGTTTATGGTTTCACCCCATGAAAGGCAAGCCCTCATGATGCATCCCCTGGACACATTTCACATCTGCTCCCAAAACTTTCCTATGCAATAACTAAGCTGAAAGGAGTTTTGGAGATCATATGTCTGGAGCAACAGTAGCCAATCTCGCTCCTGTATCTGACAACTTTTAACTCCCTTCTTCCACTGTCTGAAGATATGCAATTCTCTAAGACACCTGTGATGTCTTATAGGAATTTATATGAGCTGTGAATCAATCCTAGACCTCCTAATTTAGTCAAACTCACAAGCAAAATAATCATAAAATTAAAATTAACAGATATGCTTACACACACACCTGACATTTCTTATCTAGATGGTGCATATTTAAGGTATGGAATCTAATGATGGCCATATGCATTTTCATGGTCTAGTAAAGCCTAAGAGATAAGTGGTTCTTAATAAAAATATGTTGCGTAAACAAAGAAAACTCACAGCATTGTCATAAGAAACTACAGTAGATTAGTGTTTTATTTGGGCAAGATAAAAGAATTCAGGACACTAAATAATTGGGTCACCCACTATCACCGGAAGAAGTGCTTCCTCAGGAGAAGCACACATCTTGACCAGCAAGACAAAGTGTGAATCTTCCAAGTCTGCACAAAATGGCAGTATGAGGTAGATATCATCTGGATGAACAAGCCTTGGGTTCTGGGACCTCAAAAGGGTCATGCTAAGTAACATAAGCCATACCCCAAAGGGCAAATACTTCAGGAGTCTACTCAGCTGAGGCATGAAGGTTAATTAAACATGTACAGGAAGAAAATGGGCTGGTAATTGTGGGGAGCCGTGTGGGAAGGAAGAGTTGGGGGTTGGTATTTCACAAGTGCAGAGCTTCCCTTTGGGGATATGAATATTCTGCAGATGGAGATGGTGGTGGCTGCACAACACTATCTTACATTTAACACAATTGAATAAGGCACTGTAAAATGATAAAGTAGTAAGTATAATTTTATGTATACTTTTAAAAATGAGGGAAACAGGACTGGAGAGATGGCAGTAAAGAGCCTTGCTGCAACACAACCCTGAACACCAAAATTAGAATCCCAGCACCCAGGTGATAAGCAGGCAAACTGCAAAGGCACGTGTACCCTCACCCACACATGCACATGGACTCACGTACGCATATACAAATAAAGGACTAAAACTCTTTCTAAAATTTCAAGGTAAATGGGTAAAGGTTAAGGCTATATCCCAAATTCTTAACATAATCTTTGCAACTTTTTTGGAAAATTTAAATTATTTTAGCCAAAGAGCCAAAAAGATTTAACACACACACATACACACACAATCACAGATAGAGACACAGAGACAGTGAGATACACAGAGAGAACAAAAGCATTCCTGATTTCACACTAAACTTTTGGAATATGAGGCATTAGCAGGTGATGAAGAGGTCACATTTTAACACATCTAAAATTTAAGAACCACTAGGTTTAAAACATTTCTAATGACTGTTTTTAAAATTGCTGTCTTCCTATTTTGACCAATGATGGAGTAAAACCTAAGAGTCCTGGGGCTGCTTTCTTGTACAGATGTTGCCTGGTCATCGTGCTTTTCTCAGACTTCTGAGCTCAACATAGGCCACTAGCATTGTCTCTAACTCCAGAAGGAATGGTGTTGCAGGTAGCCATCTTTTTTTTTTCCTGAATCTTGTCTCTATCCCCACCCCCACCCCCCTTCCACCTCTCTGCCTTGTAAAAAAGCACTAACCCTAGGAAATTGAGTGTATTTATTGGGTCATGACCAGGCTTATTTCTCTCTCTTTCCCTGTCACTTCCAGTGACCCCTTCAGCAAGGGTCAGAGCCAGATTTGAAACTGAATACAAGAACAAGAAGAAGGGAAGGGTGACAAGAACGTCAGGCTATAAAACCTTCCTGTCCCAATGCTACACTCAATAAAGAGAAAGGAAAAGGGTGTAGCACAAGTCACGGCCATGGCAGCCTAGGGGCTTGGAGGCCAACAAGCCTTGCAAACTCTAGGAGAGCCAAAGCTCTTGGATTTCCAATGCTTCCATTCTCCAGGTTCAAGATGGAAGAAAAGTTTTCTCAGGGTTTCCCCGTCTTTGACAATTTGCGATTGCACAGAGTAAAACCACCCTGCCCTAAAGTGATCACTATCTTCAGGAGCGTGGCTTACACTTTTGTTAGCACAAAGTTTTGAAGTAGAGGATCTGGCACAAGGTTGACTCCAGTAATGCTTCTGCAAGCAGGTAAAGTCATCAGCTCTTCCAACCCCTCCAAGACAAATGGGCATTGAGGGGGGAAAGACACCAGTGTATCTGAGAGACCGTCAAGGGCCACTGTTCTGAGATGTGTGTGTGTGTGAATATTCTCCCTCCTATTGTGCAAGGTAGATCAAGGAAAAGGAAGTCATGATAAGGTTCGATATTCAGAAAAGATGTTCCAGGACATTATCACGGGCCCAGGCTCTCTCCTCCCTCTTCTCCTGACCAGTAATTTCTCACACATGAGTCAAGCCAAAATCCCACTAGAGAACATGACATTAAACCAGTTGGTCCAGTCTTTACTTTAGAAGGCCCCAGAGTTTGGGGCCAACATACACGCTGCTCAAACCTGGAAAAATGAGCAGTGAATAAGACTTGGAAACTATTCATCCAACAGTGGGAACAGTCCAGCACTGACTCAGCATATTTAATCAGACAAGAGAAAGGGCCACCTGAGAGCTGACCCAGAGAGGCCGAAGGAGCATGCAACAAAAGAAAGCAGTGCAAGGTTTCAGGATGAGGGGCTCCCTTTTGCCAGGATGCTCTTGTGAATGAACTTCTTGAGCCGGTATCTTTCTGAAGTTCCAAGTTCCCATTGCTGGCCCCAGGGAATAGAAAGCTCGGAAGCGACACCATGAGCCAGCTTGAATTTTGTCATTTCTCCTGCTGCCCTTTGCTTCCCTTTTTGATTTAGACAATCACTCTGCTAGCTTTATGGACACTAAATGTCATGCCTATTACCATGATGCTTGCTGAGTTTCTCTGGAATGTCAAAGATGGCCAGGGAGTGTTTAAACAGCTATGCACAGGGCACCCTCGAGTGCACCATGTTCCCCTCACTCTAAGAACGAAAGCAAAAAATGTTTAAAGCTCACATTGATGCAACTATCTGTGGCTAAAAAAGAGAAGCCAAGTCTGGTGAGATGTGGGTAGCTGTGGCTGAGGAATGTGAGACCTCGGCACATTCCGGGAAACCAATGGCTGCCACCTCCAAGCCTGAGCAGGCTCCAAGTGAAGAGAGTTCAACTCACAGCCCAGGAACATGGACAACCAGAAACCCTGAGGTGGCCTGTGAGCCCTAGGGATGCTGAGCAAGAGCCTTTGCCTTGTGTTTAGCTCTTCAGAAAGGATGAGGCAGCGTGGATGAGTANTTCAAACCTGGCCATGCTCCTGTANCAGCTCCACTCCTTTTCTGCCTAGTGACTCTGGGCAGGCGCCTCAAAGCCTTGAGTTCTCCATCTGAAAAACAAAGTCAGCAACAGCTCGTTAACAGTGATGAGACCTGGATGCAAATATTTGATGAAACTGTTTCTACGTACCTTCCTCTGCTTGCCCTTGACAATTTCTGTTTCTCAGCATCTTTCTCTAAACAATTAAAATGAACAGCTGCCAGGTATGAGTAGCTGTCATTTAGAGAGTTCTGGAAAAGAAACAATAATCCCCCTGCCATGTCACCTTTCTTTCTCATGGTCCCATCACTGACTTTGCTGAGTATCCCTGCTCCAGGTAACTTTCTCTTTCCCAACTCTGTTTCTTCCTTCCTTTAAAACTTCTCAGTTTTCTGGGTAGTGGTGATGCGCACCTTTAATCTCAGCACTCAGGAGAGAGAGCCAGGATCTCTGTGAGTTAGAGGCCAGCCTGGTCTAGGGAGCAAGTTCCAGGCCAGCCGGAGCTGTTACACGGAGAAGCCCTGCTTCAAAAAACAAACAAACAAAAACAAAAAAAGACAACTTCTCAGTTCAACTGACCACAAGATTCCAGAAAGGGGTCCCTAACCAGCCCCCCCACCACATACATACACAGTGAGTATTAAGCTTGGGTTTGTGAGTTGAATTTACTGAGTATTATAAAGATTAGACTCAGATAATCCCTGTAATCCCTGCCCACAAATCAATTACTAAATCCCGCCCCAATCAAAGCTTGCTTTTCTTTCTTTGCGTCATAAGGAACCGTTAGATGACAAAGAAAGAGTGGACAAGCCTATCATACATAGTACCCCACTAACTGGCCGATAGTTTGGAAGGTGACTTTGTAGGACACCCCCACACTCCCCCCCCCCAGTGAGCTCTGAAGCTGTGATGGGACAATTCTCAGAGCCTAAGACTGGACTGGAGGACTTATGGGTCAGAGCCTTGAAACAAACAGAACCGTCTGGGTGTAAATGCGCATGCTCCTAAGGTGCTTCCTACCCTAGTTAGGCCTGTGGGACCACAGGATAAAAACAGAGTACAGTGGTATGATTCCAGCGAGTAAGGTTTTCTAGGTCTATGCCTACGTCTCCAGACTACTCTGAAAACGCAGCAGGACATCTCCCCATCCAGGCCCGCCCTCCTTGGAAGAGGAGTATAGGAGAAGATGGCAGCACCAGCGAGCCCCTGCAGCAGAAGAATGACAAGACAGCCAGCCTCTGTCCAACACCAGAGCAGAGTATGTCAGGCCACTGGCAGCACTACCGTTTGATCTTATCCGGAAGCTGTGGAGGTGAACGTCAAGGAGTTCGTGCATGTTCATCGCTGTTCATCATTGTGGTTGCCCCCAAGCAGACCCAGAAAAGTAACACTTGAAGCCATTTCTGCAGAGAATTGCAAAAATAGCAGAGGCTTGGAGCCAGTCAGTGGTTCCACTGCAGTTCAAGAAAACACCCACAGAGTGGTAGAGGCGGCTGCAGAAACACCACAAAACAGAGCAACACACTAAGATACAAACACACACCCCCACAGCATTTTAAACCAAAGGCGAGGGAGCAGGCGCTCCTATGTCAGGAAAGAGGCAACAAATTCTTTCAAATGTTGTTATTGATGTGTCAACATGAGTTCCCTTAAGAGGTTTGCCTTCTACACAGTTATTTGCCACCTTGCAGAGGGTCAAAGGGCCATAGGGATGCTGCAACTAGAACAACACTCCACCACCTTCTTTTGAGAAAGGCACTTTTGAATTGAAAAGGAAAAAATAAATAAATCCCAGTACTCAGAACTCAAAACTGAGGGTTTCTACTTAACAGAATTAAAAATTAATTCCCACCATAGGTAGTGGGCTCCTTCCTGTGGTGGGACACCTCGCACAGCCTTGAGGCAAGGGGAGGGGTTTGGACCTGCCTCAACTGAATGTACCAGGCTCTGCTGACTCCCCATGGGAGGCCTTACCTTCTTGTAGGAGGGAATGGAGGGTGGGTTGTGGGGGGAGGCTGGAGGGGTGGGAGGAGGGAAGAGGAGGATCTGTGACTGGTATGTAAAATGAATAAAAAATTTCTTAATTAAAAAATGAATTCCCTCTAAAGAAACAAAAGAAGTCCAAATTAGGCCCCTGATGGAGTCCATAGACACTTTAAAATCTAAAGCAATACAGCCAATAGGAATGGAGAATTGTTGGTAACCATGATTATGTTTTTGCATACAAGTAGAATGCTTCCTGTTCCCCTCAAGTAGAATGACAAGTCTTGGGTTGATCAAATAAACATTAAAAATACCTAAGTAGATATCACAGTTTACACTGTGCAGCCAACTATTTGGCAGAAGTACATGGGAGCAAATGAGATGTTCCTTGGCTTTATTGTTGAGCATAGGGAACCAAAATTAAAGAAATGGACATTGAAATACATAGGTACACACTACAACTGGTGTTCTGAGAGCCAGTGTGCAGTGCAATGTCTTCAGCCATGCTTTCAGTCAGTAGAGCCTGTCTGTCTTACCTACACAATTTAGTCTATTCAATAAACATTTTACATTTAACATTGTAGAGCTATGTACAAACAGTTGAAATATGATCCTTTCTAGAAGGCAAAACTTTTAAAGGAGTTCAGGGCTGTTGACACATCCATAATAATATTTGAACACAGAAGTCAAAGATTTATCGCTAAGTCAATTTAATAGCTACTTTCCATTTTCAGGAATGGGATATGAATGGGCTTCATGCTGTCTACTTACCTCTGTGAGATCCCTTACAATGAAGCCTAGCAGACACAAAAGCTATTACACATCCAGACACAGCACAAGCCCCAAATGTCACTGTCCAGAAATCATGTGAAAAAAAATGTGCTATAACAAATTCTTCTCCCAGTGGTCTGCACTAGGACCTGAGGTTTATCTCTTCTAAAACCCTAGCACATAAGGAAGATGCTGGGAAACTTTGGAACATATCTTGAGTAGCTAAGTCTTGAGGAAGGAATCAAACTGTACAAAATATTCAAGACGTAGTCTTAAATTCAACATAAACATATTGAGTATCCACTGTCAAGTTTATGTCTTAATACTCCCTTCCTTTAGAAAAAANATTTGCAAAGACTTTGAGAAACAAACATCTCAGTAGTTAAGACTACTTGCTGCCCTTGCTGAGGACTGGAGTTCAGCTCTCAGCATCTATGTCAGGTGGCTCACAACTTCCGGTAACTCAAGTTCTAGGCAATCTGATGCCATCTCCTGGCCTCTCTGGGCACTCTGACAAAATACACTGCTGTGGAATTTCCCTTTACATTCTGTGAATATATGTCACTGTGATTATTAGTTTAATAAAGAAGCTGACTGGCCAATANCTGAACAGAATAAGGTTAGGCAGAAGAGCCAGACTAGGAGAATGCTGGGAGGAAGAAGGGCAGAGTCTGGAGTCACTAGCCAGATGCAGAGGGAGCTGGAGATGAATGTGCCATGCTAATAAAGGAACCATAAATAAGGAATATGGATTAACTTAAAATGTAAGAGCTAGTTAGAATAAGCCTGAGCTATTGGCACAGAATTTATAATTAATATAAGCNTCAGTGTGTTTATATGAAAGTGGCTGTGGGACAGGAAAACTCTGCCTATAATACACATATTCATACACACATGCATGCACACACACACACACACACATGCGTGCACACACACTCACTATTTTTAATCTTACAAAGAAAAGAAAAAATAGTTTAAAAGTTCATCAGGTATGTGTGAGGAGAGCAAACCAGTAGGGCAATGGTGGCACCAAGAATCTTAAACCCTGCATTGGCTTTGTCAGTGGTTTCATTGTGGTAGATGAGTTATGCATAGATTGACATAAGTCAATATGGTAGAGGGTAGTAGGACAGGCCCATAGGGTTGAGGAAATTGTCTCAAACCAGNTGCCAAGGCATGCACATAATGTACTTCCTTATGAGCCAACTTGGAGTCTGCCTGAAGGCCTAGCAACAGGTGCTGTCAGAGTTCCTGGTCGCTGTCAGAGTACCTGATCATGCCCAGCCAATGAGGGATGACCACACAATGCCACCAGATTGAGACACAGACTGGGTGCTGGGAGGAGGTTATATATGCCTTCTCTGTTACTAAAAAATGAGTTTGTTTCTTGCCTTCAACTGACTTCCAGTGTCTGTGCCTTTGACACTGCACCTTCTCACTCCCTCCCCTGAGGGAACTGTTAGGATCCAGCAACAGTAGAGGTTTTTCTGGAGCACAACAAGAACTCATCAACACTCTGAGGTGATCAAGATCTTTCATAGACCAGGTTATCATTCTCCCTTGCCTTTCAATTTACTGTCTTTTCCATCTGTCCTCTCCAGGCATCCATGAGCATGCTGGGCATGCTGCTGGCTCCTTCCACATGACATCCATCAGCAAAATGAAACCTGACACCAGAATTATCATTTTAGGGAGAAGATGATAAAACCCATATAACATTTCCATTCTAGGTTGATAGTTCTCTCTGCTTCTCATAAAGTCTGGGGCTTCCGTTGAAGGGTAGAATCACTTTACACCAGGCATGCCAAAGTCGTAGCTAGACTTTCCTTTTCATTGTAAGAGTTCATTTCTAGACAATACTCCTGAACCTTCATACAAATTGAATTTCCAAACCTGAGTTTGAAGACAGAACCTAGAGTCCCTCCATATTCAGAGAATGAAGAGAATCAAAGGGCTGGATGAATGATGAAAGGAGGGAGTATTCTGGCCACANATGTAGACCTGTGTCTGCTGTCAGGGCCATAATTGATGTGTCTCCCAGGGCAACAATAGGTTCATTCTACNAGCACTTTTTATCCTTTTGGGAATTAAGTCTGTCACTTTGTCTAATTCCCTGTTGGAAAGAGGCTTTCAGTGCCAGAGATGTGGCATTGGCAGCATGATCACTGGTGTGTGACAGAAGCCACAATACTCAATGTTCCCGGAATGGAGTGGGGAGTTCCTGAGGACACAGGGAAGGGAAGCTTCTTGACACATGAAGAAGCAGGAGCTGTTGTTCTTCACGATATCACTCTTTGAAATGACTCAGATACACACCTTATGGCTGAGAGAAGCTGCCAGAGGCTGGAGAGATTGAGTTCAACACCAGACACACAGCTGTCCTCTCAGGATGCATGTATTTTATGAGCATTTTCCATGAGACACACTCTCCCATTCCACTTTAGGAGAAAGTACTCAAAAAGGGTGAAGTCCAGCCANGAGAAGGTGGAGGAGATCTAGAATTCAAGATGAAGAGAGATAGGCTCTACCTGGTTGTATCATCAGCAGGCTGAGGGGACTTGCACTAGACTGAACTGGCTCCCAGTTTCCTATTTAGAACCTGAAAGAACATGGTTCTCAGTGAAGCTGAGGTTTTAGGACTCCACGTGATTAGAAGCTTCCCGTCTACTAAGAACACTGCATCTCTTCCAANCCTTCGCTTGAAAGCAATTGCCGAACTGATAATCTCTCAACATGAGACATTTGGGGGATGTGATAGGAACTTCTCCACGAGCTCCCCCAAATGCACTTTGTTATTAATAACTTCTCCTTATGTAACCTAGGTATCCACACTTTACGAAATTTAGAACTAACATGGTTACCAAGGTGAAGGCAAATTTGTCTTCTCTGGTTCATTTCACTCAGAGTCAATGTGGCTGTTTGTGGCAAAGCAAATACATCATAATTAGACAGTGCCATATTTTGTTTCTTTTATTTTTAGCTTTATGTGTGTGTACATGTTCCCTTTTTGGTTTTTTTTTGTTTTTTGTTTGTTTGTTTGTTTGTTTGTTTTGAGACAGGTTTGCTGAACTTGGCACTTACCAATTTGGCAGACATATCTACCAGTAAGCCCAAGGGATGCTCCTGTCTCTACTCCCACCCCACTCCCACCCCTGCAACTGCTGGGATTACTGCACTGTACCCCTGCATTTAGCTTTCTTTTCTGGGTTCTGGTGGATGGAACTCAGGTCCTTATTTCTGCACAGCAAACACTTTACCAGCTGAGCCATCTCTCCAGCCTCCATTTTTTTCAGTTTCTGAGTGTAACAGCATAGTTGTTTAAATTGTGTCTACTCTAACTCATTTAACTTTCATGATAATACAATGGTGGAAATGATTTCCTCCAAATTATGGATAAAGACGATGACCTTGAGATGTTTAAATTACTTCCCAAGTGCTATTCTTCTCACCAAGTGGAAGCAGAACTTGAATCCCAGTGTGACTATTAGTATTCAGCCTTAGATATCTGCCAGGGTTTATATATGAAAACACGTCAATGATACCTAAATACTAGCTTCAAGAAAAGTTACAGTGTGCTTATAAAATGTTAATCTTAATCTTTGAGCCTGAAGAGCANTAAGCAAACATTACTGACTTCCCACAGAGAACGAGACTCAGGATTGAGAGATCAACACTGNAGGATAGCAACAAAGAAAATTGATGAAGCACTTGAGTGAACTCGTGCAAGACATTTTCTGACCAGGTTATCAAAGTGAAATTCCTGTTCCCCCTTTTGGAATGATTTCTGCTTATGAGGCAGATATGGATCGGAGGGCAGGCTGGTCCCTATTGTCATTCTGCAGCCTTGCTTGTGTTAGGGTCAGGATGCTAGTTCTCCTGCCTCCGTAAAGACTGGGAACCATTTTTGGAATATGGGCAGGAAATCCACCCCCATCTTAAACTCATTACATTCTGGAGAAGTCATGGGTGGTGAAGATGTTTCCTGCCATTCTGTGCACAAGCAGGAGTTACTTAAGCCTTGTTCCATTATCAGTGGAATAAGTTGTCCCGTAGACCTCTGCCCCTTAGAGTGAACAAGCAGTTAGGACAGAGTCCNTTAACATCACACTGTAAGAGTTGCAAGCAAGCAAACCTGTCACCTTCCTGTATTATCTACAAATGGTGTTTGTTTCCTTTGACGTGTATTCTTACACTTGGGTGGGAGGGATTTCTCGAAAAACAATATTGTTGAATGTACCAATTCCCTACCCCCAGCCACCCTTTCTCTTTCCTTTTCAAGGCTCCAGGAATTGCTAAATGGCATATCCTGGACAACCAGCCCTCTTCAGCTAAAAATACCAGAGGGTGTGCTTATCTCCAACGATGCTTCCTCTCCAGGGGCTTCACAGACATTATCTCACTTATCCTTAAAAACACCCTGTGAGGTGGGATGTGGCCAAAGAACTGGATCCCAGAAAGGTAAGGAAGCTTTAAGACAAAAGGTCATTGGTGGAGGTTCTCTTCTGAAGCCAGCAAAACAGCCCAGGTGTGTAACTTCCAAACTGTAAAATCCATTCGCCAAGCATCCATGACCTGACTCCAGAAACCTGGAGAGTCCATATAAAGCAAATACAAAATGAGATTCCTGGCATTTAGGAAAAGATTCCTGGCATGTAGGAAAAGGCCAAGCTTAAAGGGAATTGGACCCCGAAGCTACTTCTTTGGAGTGATGATGATGTATTTATCCTCCAGTTCCTGNTCATTTCTTCCANTTGCCCCATCCCGCCCTTCCACTGACCTCAACTGCTACCATGACTTCAGGTCTCACTTATACAAACTGATAGGAGCAATCAGCTTTCCACCTGACTCAGAAGAACTGAATCCATAATCACTCCCTTCTAGAAGGCAGACATGGCTTAGTTATATACACTTCAAAAACACAATGCATTATTTCTGTCATTCTATGCATTGTCTGATAGTCCTTTTCTCAAGGCTTGGTCCCATGCCCAAACCCAAGAGTCATGCAGCTTCCAGGCCCTCTGAGGTACACATGCAAGGTCACTGAGTTAAATATCTTCTGGATGCCCCCCCCGTGATTTATTTCCTCCCCACCCATACCCATGCTCAGGGAGACTGAGCTTCGCAGCATGGACTGGCTGGTGAGTTCCCTCCTCTCTGGCTGCTAGCTGATTTAACGGGTTAAGAGGAGACAAGAGATAGTGTGTTGTGAATTTTACCTATTCCTTCCTGTAGGATATCCATGATCTGGCTGAGTCCTAGACAGAAGGCCATCAAGCATCTCTTCAAACACGGCTTTTTGTCTGGGTTTTAGTAGGAATCACTTCTTGATGGCCACCTGCCTGGCAGTTTTAAAGGATCTTGCTGCTGATGCTGCCAANTCTTTCCCAGTTCCCTCTGTNTTTATTAAAGCCCACCATACATTTCCGTAAACAGTCCATATATTAANCTTGTTACAGCACCCAGATAGAATGGATCCCATTTGTCCTAGTCTGCTTGTNCGATCTCGTAATAACACCATGATCAAATGCACCTTGGGGAAGGCGGGGGTTCATTCCATCTTACAGGTTACAGGCCATCAGTGATGGAAGCTCAGAGAAGGATCCTGGAAGCACAAACTGAACCAGAAGCCAAGGAGAACGTACTTACTGTTTTTTTCTCTTGCTCCTCTTCAGCTACTTTTTAAATACATCCCAGACCCACCTACATAGAATGGTGCCTCCCACAGTGGTCTTGGCTCTCCTATACCAATTATCAATCAAGAAAATCCTCCACAGGCATGCCCATAGGCCAACTAGATGGAGAGGATTCTTGAGTTGGGGTTTCCTCTTCCCTGGAGTGACAGACAGGTTGACCAAGAAGATTAGCCTTTACACTATCTTTTAACTAAGAGGACCCAAACTAACATAGTTCCTGACTTCTATCTTCTCCCTCCATTTCAGGGATGTATTTAGTTTTATTTTATGTATATGGTTGTTTGCATACCTGTAGGTATGNGCACCATGTGTATGTCTGGTGCCCACGGATGACAAAAGGCATCAGATCCTTGGCAACTAGAGTTAGAGATGGTTGTGAGCCACCATATGGGTGCTGGAAACTGAACCTGGGTCACCTGCAAGAGCAGCAAGTTCTCTTACCATTGAGCTGTCTCTTCAGCCCCTNCATCCAGTTCAGACAATATTTGTATTTTAAACTCTCAATACATGTGACCTTGATTACTAAGTTACTTCCAAATATCTCACTCTATAGTCTCCTAGACATTGNTCATGTCAGCATGCCCTGTCTAAAATGTCTAGAAACATCAATCTTGCACAAATCTATTAAAGTTCCCTTCAGCACATGGTTGATTGGTATGCCTGTGTCTGTCTGTCTTTTTTGGATTAAGTCTTTTATCTCTGCTTCCAGGATATCCTCAATAAATATTTATTACATGGATGAGTATTGAATAGGACTTTTGATCTTTAAGCAAACACAACTATTTGCTTTCACAATGTTCTTTTCAGTTAAGGTGTAGTTTGGGATTAGCCGAAAGGAGCGAAAGGAGCGCTCCTGAGGAAGCCATAGGAATGCAAACAGTCAATTCAATGCAGGGCCATTTCACTTGGGCACAGCTGTTGACTTCACTCAGAGTGACAACTGAGACAGAAAGCAAAGCCTTGGGCAGTTCTTGGGTTCAGTTCCTGATTTCTCCACTAGTCCTGGCACTGTGACTCTGAGCAACTGGTTTCACACTTTATGTCTTAGTTTAACCATCTATAAAATGTGGACAACAAAAGCATCTAAGTCATGGGTTTGTTGCAAGGATTAAAAGAGTTAGCACATAAAAAATACTTCTAATGATATATAACATATAGATAGGTAAGCGAAAGAGTCACTGAGCATCTCTTAGCCCATCCTAAGTTCACAACCCCCAACATGGTGCCTGTTTGTAACTTGGTAGCTTATTCTTTAATCAAATAGGTCTCTATCTGCAAATTTTCTAATATCAAAAACATAACAAAGTCCATCATTTGAGCCCATGAGTTCTCACATGAAATTTCCAATGTCTCTAGAAGATACCATGAAGGAATATTATATGCATTCTCTTCTTTTCCCTTCAATGGTTTATCAGAAGCCAGGAGATAATAGATAGATGGTAGAAAATAAAGTTATATAGGTAGATGCATAGATGAGATTAGATAGACAGACAGACAAACAGGCAGACAGATACCCCATAAGATTATGAGGTAGTTCGGAGATCTCCATGGCCTCATGTTATCATACCTTTAACTGTTGAGTATTTTTATATAAAATTCCATAAACTTAAAAAAAAACCTGCAAGAGATATGAGTGTACCCCCATATCTTTCTCTTTTTCCTTTTTGAAGACTCTTATGTGTAGCAGGCTTTCTTGAACCGCCAGCCCCCAAATTATGACATTGAGACTTGCTATTAATTATGAATGCTCAAGCCTTAGCTTAGGCTTGTTTCTAGATAGCTTTTTTCTTTAAGTTAAATAAACCCATTTCTATTAATCTCTGTGATTCCCTGAGGGTCGTTTAACTCATCTAGGTACTGTGCATCTTGCTTTCCTGCTTCCTCTGTGTCTGGCTGACTGGCCCCCTGCTGGCTGGACCCTGGCTGGTTGGCTGGCTCCCCTTTTCTCTCTGCCCGTCAGCCCCACCTGTACCTCCACTGCCTAGCTATTGGCCATTCAGCTTTTTATTAGACCAATCAGGTGCCTTAGGCAGGCAAGGTAAAACAGTAACGTATCTTTACATAATTAAACAAATGCAGCATAAACAAATGCAACACATCTTTACATAGTTAAACAAATATTCTATTCCACAACACTTATGTCTTCATTCTTTCCAAGGGTATAATAGACAGATCTCAATTTGAAATTTCAACATTGTACTTACCAAGGTTTTTAATTGGTTATTAAATATAGATTTTTATTAAAATTCTAGAAAGAGAAAAATCAAGAAAAAGCTGCCTTTGCAACACGTAGTGAAAAATACTAATCTTTTACATTATTTTTAATCTTTTTTGATTTATATGTATTTTTTAGAGTACAGAAGATATTCTCTGTAGTTTTATGTTTTGANTTTTCCATATTGTCAAATAATAGTCACTGATCCAAATTATAATCCAAAAGTAATTTTAGTGTCACTAATTTAGTTAATTTAATCAGTGGCATGATAACATTTTATCATTTGCAGTAACTTAATTAAACATCTTCCATTATTACAATATAGATTAAGCTTACTTTTAAAATTATTTCTACAGAAGTACAATGAACTTCTTTGTTTTTTTCCAAATTTTTATGAAATTTCCAATATAAAATTCTTAGGTTAAAGCATATAAATATTCTAAGACTTCAAAAATACCTAACAAAAATTATTTGTTAGAAAATGTATTTTTACAAGCAATATCAATGTTAGAATTCAGGTAGAGCCAAGTTTTAAATTTGTATTTTTCATATCCTACTCTCATTGAAATTAAAATTAGCATCTTGTAAAGTTTTCTCTTAAATCATAAGTAAATTAAAATATGTTCATACATTGCTTAATGAATGGAAGAAGTCTAAGAAATATGTCATTATGTGATTTTATCATTATGCAAATGTAGAATAAGCTTTCACTACCCACATGCTATAAACTACTACATACCCATAGATATGATGCGCACATGCATATGTACATGCAACACACACACACCCTAGTTGACCTGAAGACTATGGTAAACAAAATGACACAACATTATATCAAACATAAGAGAAAATTATGCCATAAAAAGTTGCTATAAATCCAAATGTAAAAGGCTGCTGCAGGCAGCAGAAACCCAGCACACTGTTTGACAATAAACATTTTAGTCCAGAAGCAGAAGAACACACTAAGTCCTGTCATTTTGGAGGCATCCTTGGTGCAGTAGATTGAATGAGAAATGTCCCCCATAGGCTCATGTTTTTAAACACTTGGTCCCCGGTTGGTGCTGCCCTTTGAAGAAATTGTAGAACCTTTGTGGGGTGGAGCCTTGCTGAAGGAAGCACATCATGGGGATGGGCTTTGGGTGTTTATAGCCTCCTCCTGTTTCCAGTGAACAATCTGCTTCATGTTTGCATTTGAAAGTGTGATCTCTCATCCTCCTGCTCCATGTCCACCGTCATGGACTTTCCTTCTGGACCTGAAAGCCCCGATAAACCCTTTCTCCTGTAAGCTGCCTTGGTCACAGTGTTTTATCATAGCAACAGAGAAGTAACTACTACANATGGTAAAGACATCCTCACACCCAAACAATTTTGCTTAGATTCCTGCCATACACCTGTACCCAAGGACACAGCTCCCAATTTGCCCCTTGAAGATAGAAAAAGAGTACAAGAGAGAATGGCTTTTCCTAGTCATTCATTGTTTGCTAAGTGTAGTCCAATTACATAGGCCCTCATTTGATGGAGTAAAATAAATAAACNTTTTTTCTCTCACAATATGATTTTCTGACGAAGAACAATTTTTGTCCTCCTAAAGAAGTCCTCCTTACAGAGATGCAGGAGTGGAAATGCCCTGGTCCAGCTCATCACCTTTCTAGCTGTGTAGAAAGAACTGCTGTTGGAGCCATGCTAACAACTGAGAACCCACAGTAAAAAGTGAGACATTTGGAAAGCATGCTGTTTAGAAAAATGGATGACCGTGAGGTAATTAATTATTTGNGATGACCGTGAGGTAATTAATTATTTGAGTAACAACACACACACACACACACACACACACACACACACACACACAATTTGTCGTGAAATACTTTAAAAGAGTATAGGGTATATGGTGTATATAATATCCAATCTGATAGCACACAATTCCTGCACAAGATCCATTCACATGTAGCCAGTGTCTTTCTCATGGAAATTATTCTACTTTATAAATATCTGGAAGGATTAAACATGGTATTTGATGATAGCTTTTCCCTTTTATCTTCCTTTGATTTCAGTGCAACCACACATGCTCCAGGGACAAATATAACATATGCCTACTTCTTTAACTCAGCTTGCTTGTCAAGATAAAATATGAACATCCAATATTCAGCAGACATGGGCTGCCTGGCCAAAGATGAAAAGGAAGAAGAGGACATTATGTGGACTCTCACTGTTCCCAGAAGCTCAGCATTCCACAGCTACTTGTGCGCTGAGTGGAAATGGAGCCTAAAAGATTGAGGTAGTTTATTAGTAGAAATNACTAGGGGCTGGCCACAAAATNAATAATCTAAGATTTTTAGGAAGCTTTATAAATAGCCACTTGCTCACCTGGTTAACCAACACGGAATGGTTGATGCTGGACAAAGAATGGATCATCTCACCTTGATTTATTGCTCTTTCCAGGTCTTAGCTTATCTGCAAGGTTATGTTCATGACCTAATGATGTAGCTCCCTACAGGCACATAAGAATGACGTCTTTTTCTGTTTATCCACATCCATTCACTAAATGAATCCAGGGAGATTACACCAAAGCTGGGCGTTGGACCCTTACCCTGATCCCTGCAGATCCTCTCTCTTGCTTCCTTTGCGGCCTATTTGCTTCCAAGGAGAACCCAGACAAAGCAATGTGGCCCAACAGCCCATTCTCCCAGTAGGGTGGAATAGTATCCTCTGAACACTGGACTAGCTTCCGGCAAATGAGCAACAGAGAGACCTTTGACACGTAGAAGCCAGGGAGAGGTTCTTGAAGGAACAATGGCACATACTGTAAACTATTTACACACCCCACTGACTTCTGTTGTGGCTACTGAGTCACCTGGCAACTTGTATTGTTTAATTTGCATCCCCCGACCCCCCTCAGCAATCCCCACAACTCCCCACTCCATTATTGTCACTGATAGAATCATCCCAGCCTCCCCTACCCGCCCCCACGTGCGCTGCCTGCCATCATCATTTCCCCTATTGTTTGCCAGGCCGGCCCTGACCTCTGTATTTATAAAGGCCACTTCCCGCTGCATCATTGTGTGCTCTGTAGCTGTCAGCTCCCCACATTTCCTGACAATGGGGTGTGTGTCGTCGGGGGGTAACAACTCAAGTCCAACTCCCAGCTTCCTCCATGTCCTGTTTACAACACTCTCCAAGCGTCTCTCCAGTCACCCCTCATGCTGAATCCACCAGCTCTGATTTATTCCAGCATGTGCTGCTGTAATAGCCAGCATGGCCTAGTCTAGTGGTCTGACTACAGTCAAACAACCCAGAGAACAAAGGGCTTCCATGTGATCAACAGACCCCCGAAGGGTGCTTGACTGTTTGGATTGACGACTAGGGTTTGAAGTTAAAGCCAAGGATACTGGGCTTGGAGAGACACACGCCACCCTCCTTTCCTTAGTTCTCAGTATGCAGAAGGCCTGATAATTGCAATTGCCATATCACCCCCTAAATTTCAGAGTTTGGCAGCTAGGGATGTGTACTCTCAGAACATAACAATCATAAATAAGATAAAAGCCCAGTGGGCCGATAGATATCTGGGAAGGCAACCATAGCCTTCACAGAAGCATAGCATTGTATGTTTCCTAAGATGTCTTATTTTTCCTACCACCCCTGACTTGCTCTCCCTAACAGGTCACCTCCTGTGGGAGTGTGGTGACTTCGCNCTCTCACACACTGTTGAATGGATAGAGCAGTAGCTTTGTCCTTCTGCTTCTGTCATCTCTCATTGCTTTCAGACTTAACTTCATGGACATTCCTTCCACTTCCACAGACAAGATGACAATATGAAGCTCAGAGTGATGGAGAAACTTGCTCAAAGCTGTGAGCCTGCTGAAAAGCCATTCCTGACAAGGTTGGAGTTTTGGCTTTATTGTTTCCTCTTCCTTCAATTACCAAAGTCTTTTATTCTCTCCATCAGTACTTTAATTTGTCCTGTCTCCTCATCTCTTTTCACCCATCATTCACTTTCTTAGAACACAGTGGCATACAGCTTTCNAAAGCATGTGCCCCATTTGGAAGGGTACATTGCTAACCCCCAAGACTCACATTTGGTAAGAAATTTTTCAAGCTTCCATCTACCTAGTATGGTCCTTGTCAAATCAGGTACTAGCCCAGGGGGCTGTGAGGTTCAGTTGTCTCACTAGGGCACACTGGCTGCTCTGTGTTGTTTGTTATTGCAGTCCGTGCTCTGTTCTGCATAGGGAACAAAGGCAGAAAGCACCAGGAACCACCAGCACATCAGTCAGCCCTACCCTCATGCCTTGATTTTGCTTTGGCAAACCCACACTTTTTATCCGGGTATCAACAGCCAGGTACGCTATGCTCTAAGAACACCTNGCCTCTCTCTCTGCCCCTGTCCAAGGGCTCCAAAGCTGAGTGGGCTTTTGTGTTTGGCCTAAGTTGCGTGTTCCTCCCAGCACGACAGTCTCCACCCTTACCCTCTCACCCAGCAAGCATCCTGTTTCATCCTGCTGCTGCTCCAGACTGCAGAGTTCCCAGCAGGTGATGGGCCAGACCCAAGACCAGTGACAGGGTGAGTAATGCAGAGGGCAGCCAGCAGGTCAGAGGTCAGCTGCTCCTAGGATTGCATCTCTTTAGATGAGGAGGCCGGGTGACTGTGATCACCCTGTGGAGTTAGTTCCCAGAGCTGATGGGCAAGATAAAGCACATTTGCAAAACGTGCCCTCTTTGATTTTCTGACACGGGGCAAAAGATTGCCTGGAGGACCTAAACTCTCTCTCTTAGGGCTGCCCCTGCTAAATGATAGTCCTTATCAGCACCATAGGCATCAAGTAACTCTAGAATGTACCTAAGGGGACCAGAAAAAAAAATCCTTTTATGAATAAGGAAACAGAGTGACAGGTCTTCCATTATCTGCCATGGCTGGCATTAAAAATGCTTTTGCTATTATGATGCAAATAGAGATGAAATTATAAGATTGACAAATTCAGAGGGTGTATGCTAAGAATTGAACAGGAATAATAGACAGGAGTAATAGCCTGTCAAAGAGGCACAATGAAGAGGGTCTCAGGTGTACATACATCCGTATGATGTGCAGTACACCTGGAGCAGCAGGTGAGCTTACTTTTTTGGATAAAATCTAGATCAGAGTGGACTAGAGAGCCACTCTAGAGATCAATACCACCATGCAGATGATACTGGACCTATAAAAGGTCCATAAGACCTGATAAAGGCAGGTGAGGTGACACTGGCAATGAAGAAGTACTCTGGATNTCACTGAGAAGAGANTTGAAGGGGGATAAAGATGGTGGCATCAAAGTACGAAGCCTTCCAAATCGATGCTTCCACCATTGTGCATCCAATGAACATCAGAAACTGAATCTGGCACTGTGCACAGTGTACACCAATGTTCATGACAGTGAGCACTACTAATGGGTAGCTGCTAGTCTTGGCCATTGTTCCATACTGTAGTCCTAGTGGTCTACAAGGCTTCCACAGTCCCAGCAATTAAGTGGGTATTATTCCTACAGAGGAAGACAGACGACAAATGCATCAGACAGTCTCAAAGACTGATAGATGCTNTATACTGCCTATTTCCCTAGATTAGTTTCCCATGGCTACATGGGAAGTAAAGGAAAGACCCAAGACTTGATTTCAGACCCTAATCCTCAGAGCCTGAACTCAGATGTGTCAATAAAGAAGTGACAGAGAAAATTAAGAGACTGGATTCTAAAGAATCTTGATGTTTAAAAATCTATAAACATGTTTGATATTCTAGCATTGGCTGTNGACCATTAGTTGTGTATGCATGGAGAGATTATGACTCTTACATAATCTTGGGATTTTTGAGACTTGAATTACCTGTTATGCATTCATCCACTGCCCACTCAACTTGTATCTCATAAGTATTAACNATGCCCTACATAGGAAATACATTTTCACAAATGTATATAGCTCCTNCATTTAATTTATTCCTAGAAAAGTAAGAAACTAGATAAATAAAAGTAAAACAGAAGTGTCCTTTTTGAGTGCCTGTCTGTGTCAGATGTGCACTTCAATACAACATGGCAGCAAAAAGCAAATGACACAATGCTCCCATCGTCTGTANGTAAGTTTGACCGAAAATGAAATCCATCAGCACAGGTGAGTCTGCAGAAGCTTCAGATTCTGTAAAAACACAAGAATGAAGAGGCACATGAGACTTGGGGAGCTGNAGACATTCGCACTCTATAAAAACACAGGCTGGAGCTGGGAGTGGTGGTGCATGACTTGAATCCCAGTAGAAGCAGAGGCAGGTGGATCTCTGTGAGTTTGAGCCATGCTGCTCTCTAGCCAGTTTCAGGTAGCCAGGGCTTCCTAGTGAACCCCTGTTTAAAACAAAACAAAATACCAGATGTTTTATAACACCTATGCAAAATGCTAGGGGCCAGAATTACTATTTACATATATATATATAATGAGCTAACTTGGGGATGAAAAGTCTCCTAAGCACACATAGCCCAGAGGAAATTTTAGTGTACTTGTTTATTTAATTATTTGGTGACCCTGGAGATTGAACTTGAGGCCTTGAATATGCTAAGCGCACTCTCTACCACTAACCTAGACACCCAGCCCCCAGAGCACCTAACACAAGACCGGAACCTATCACAGAGAACCTACTGCAGAATTGTATGCCTGTGGCATCCTATAGCTACTCAGAGAGTTTTTGATTGGAGCCTTACTGATTGATTCATGGGTTTTGGATGCCATGTGCAACTGTACTTGACATCCAAATGTCATTCCTGGGCAAGGAGAAAGGCAACTGATCTGATTTACCTGAGCTTTTACTTTTCCAGACGAAACAAGCCAAGTGCAGAGGCAGTGATGGTGGCACAGCACAGGAGAGCTCACAAGCTCATCCTTAGACTGTTCCTTCAGTCTGAAGCAGGAAGTCCCAACTATTCTTTGTGGAGGTTAATTTTTTCTTTCAGGGATAAATTTGATTTGGGGAGACAGCCTAAAACCTCAAACACANCACAAGATAACACATGCTGGGAAACATTGTGCAGAACAAACAATTTTTGGTCAACGGATGAACAAGAATGGTGATGGAAAATTAACTGAGTTTTCTTGGGGCCAGGTATTGAACAAAATGACTTTTCTTCTTTAAAAGTTCTATGTGGCAATTTTTTTTATTGCTACTTTCTCATGAGGAGACAAAATTTTGAGAAGTAAAGAGTTTGCCTCTAAGTCATATGAAGAATCTGAAATAAAACTTAGAACAGAATCCAGAATTTGTTTCCAACCATTTTATAGTTTTGCTCCTTTCCAGTAGCAGGGCCAAATTTAATCCTTCCCAGAGTATAGGTATCCTAACTGTTAGAGANCCTTCATTATGACATATTAAACATATAATATTTCACCCATGCTTTACATAAATATGGNTCACAGAAAAACTTAGCAAATACTCAACCACCGAGGACTTGCAAAGGCACTTCACTTCACTAACCATTAGGAAACATAACATTGAAGCACAGTGTGATACCACCGCCCTGCTAAGACTGCTCATATAAAAAAAAGAGTAGAGATATAAGTATGACAAATGTTGATGAAGATGCAGAGAAAAGAGAAGTCTGTCCACTATTGGAGGGAATGCAGTCTGGTATAGACACTGTAAAAGACAATCTTAACTTTCCCTTAAAAATTAAATAAAGAACTGCATGCTACCCAACAATCTCATCTCTGGGTACACATCTGAAGGAAAACAAATCTGAATCTCAAGGAGACATCTGCATGCTTAGGGTCACTTCAGCATTGCTCACAATAGCAAGAAATATAAACAACCCAATTGCCTGTCAGATAACAAATTATCATTGAGGGAGTAAGGCAGGAGAATCACGTGAGCCCAGAAAATCAAACCTAGACTAGAGAACAGAGTAAGACGCCATTTCAAAAACAAAATTATGGTTCGTATACACACACACACACACATACACACACACACACACACACACGTACAAGGTGGGAGGGATGACAATGAAACTTAGTCATGTAAAAAAGGACAACCCCCCCTCCCGCATTTTCAACAACCCAGATGAAACAAGGGTGTCATGGTTAGAGACAATGAAATACTGTATGGTTTCATTTACAATGTAAAATATAGAGAAAGATGAATTTATGGAAATAACAAGTAAAATTAGAATAGTGCCTGCCAATTTCTGAGGGGGATGCAGAAATGCAAAGACATTGGTCAATGGGTATAAACTTCCAGCTGTAAAATGAATGAGTTCTGATTGATCAGACCTACAGCATGGTGACTGACATACTGTAGTGTAGTCTTGGAAGCTGATTGAGTCTTGATCTCTACAAACACACAAAAATAAAGACAAACATGCAAAATGATAGGTTAATTAGCCAGCTATGCTAATCATTTCAGAATATATATACACAGCACCACATCACAATGTANACAGTAAATGTGTTTAACACATATTAGTCAATTACACTCATAAATCTGGAAAAATATAATTTCTGTGCTGAATCACTATGGACTACATGACATAATGACAAATTAAATATTGATTAAATTTGTAGTCTAATTTTGAATTTTGAGATGAGCCAGTTTTTCTGGTCTCTAATATTATCTTAAGATTTTGAAGATCATAGACCACAGGGATACCATGCCTATTTTGCACATTTTTTTTCCTTAACATGGTGTCCTAGGAAGATTTAGAAACTCATGGTTGGATAAGTACACAGTCTTCCAAAGTGGAAACTGTGCTTTAAAAGGAAGACAGCATTTAGTCTCATTATTTGAAGGCCTCCAAATCCATACATTTGATAGCTTACACACTGAGGACAGCAGCCAAGTCCCTAGTGAGCATCTCTGCTGAGTGTCATAGGCCTTGGCTGTGTTGCAGCGCCTTCCTTTGGNTAATTGGTTAATGTAAAAGCCACTTCAAAAGCAGGCTGGATCCACCTCCAGTGTGGAATTATTCATGATGAGCACAGGCACATACCTTCCAGCTCACACTTCCTTTTGAAGACATCTACATTTTCTTCCCATATGGATTTTTAGGAGCAAGGCAGCCTTTGCNGAGAATTCATTTATTTTGCCNTTGAAAACAAAGNGATTTNCCCCAAGCACTGGGAAGAATGTGAGATGGGAAAGAGGTTGCTGGAAAAAGAAACAAAACTCCAGACACTTCCCACTCCAGGGAAGTGAGGCAGTGGGGAGAGAGCTGAATTCTGTTCTCTTTCAACCTGAGGCTGCCTCCCTGAGTTCAAGGATGTAGGTCCTCCAGCAGGGATCAATGGGTGCATTTCCATATCAAAGCAACAAACTGCAGAGGTTCCCCCCACCTCCCCGCCCCAGAAAAGATCTAAGCAACTGAAGTTGGGAGCCCTGGCACATGTTTAGAAATAACTTTAAGATCTTCTGGCAGGTCAGACCTCACTGTTCTCGTCCCCAGTCATCTACTGTCCCATTCATCAACCACTCCNTTAGGATATTTCATTCTTTCCCTTTAACAGGCACACCCCTCCCTGTGCATGCTCGGGCCATGGGATGTGGTGCTGGGCATGGTGGTGGTACATGGTGGTGGTACATGGTGGTAGTAGTGTGAGCTCATGGTGGTAGTGTGTGCNTATGAAAAGCATCTGGGAAGACTGTTTTTGTTCCATTGTTCAGATCCCCAGAAGAAACTGGCTATTTCTAGGGATCCCAGAGGAGGAGGACAACTGGTCTTTGTGGTACATACACATGGGAAACATGGTCTAAACAGAGACATGACCTACCTCCGGAACTTAGGACCCTTCCAAAGGTTTGCCTTCCCTCCATACAAGCTGACCCTGAACACCCCAGGAATGACAAAGGCTGGAGGACGAGGCAGGAACCCCCGATTGTGAAGAAGCAAGGCAGGCCCTTTTGGACAGAGAAGATGTTCTAAGTGCTCAGATGTGAGATGAGTGAGCCAGGCTTAGCCCCTGAGGCAGGCCTGGTACAACCAATGGTTTTGCCTTGTGGGAGACACAACCATGTACTTTTCAGTCAAGCTGCGCGGGTGGAGCACACCACCAGCTTCAGGAAGTCCCACGTCCAAAGCCATTCGTTAGCTGGAGCTGTGCAAATAATTTGCTTTCCATTTACCCCATAACCTCTCTAGGCTGAGAGCACAGCCAGGGGCTGCAGGAGGGACCTTCAGAGGTTCTCCAGNAGCCCAGACGTCGTCATAGCAACAGAAGGCTTTATTTATTGTACTGAAAAGAACAAAACAACAGCCAGCTGTNTTTTAGACAATAGGGTCACGTCATTGGAACTCTGTGCCTCAGGTGACAAATCCTTTCCCAATGCTCTTCCTTCAACCTCCCTACACAGCCTTCTGGAGAAGGTGGCCCTGCAGGTTGCCCAGACCAAGCCTTCTGATGTGAGAATGTATTGCAGAAGCTGTCCTTGCAGATGTTTCCTGGACCGAGCCAGCAAGGCTGAGAGCACAGATTGACAGTGGAGACCAGAAGGAACAGTAGGCAGCCTGAGATCAGCTTTCACAGCCTTCTGGTATCACAGCTTTCACAGAAGGAGGTTCTTTGGAACACAGGATCCAAAAAAAAAAAAAAAAAAAAAAAAGGCTGTTGTTCCTGTTCAAAGGACAGTGGACATTAGAGAGCATCATGGTGATGACTGAGGGCAAACTGAGAAAAACAAAATATGACATGTACTGGAGGTCTTTGGTCTACCACTCAGGACCCCAACTGATGACCTACCCAGAGGGCTTCTTCCAGTTTCTCTAGTGTGTGCACATGCTCCTCCTTACATTCATTTGTAACAGCCAGATCAGAGGGACGACAAAAGCACACAGGGCCTCTACCCTGGCTCAGGCATTATTCCAGTCACTCTGTATGTTAATGTAGTCACTCCTCAGAACAAGCCCGTAAGGACTTTTACTGTCTTTACTTCCTAGGTGATGGTAAGAAGCAAAGGATGTTAAGTGAAGCAAAGCCTATATTTAACCCCCCAATGTTTGGACTCTGGAGTTACTTATTATCTTGTCACACTTCACTTAGCTCCCATTAATTAATCAATTAATTAATAAATTTTATTAAATTGACCAAATGTTCTGGCAAGTATTTGAAATGTGAACAGAACCCTAAATCATCTGAAATATGAACTCAAGGTCCTTACAAGCTTCAAGTAAGCACAAAATGTTCCATGTGAGAAAAACAAGTTCACATTTTAAGTAATGGGTGCTGTAGGAGGTCTATCATGGGTTTCTGTGAAGAACTTGACACTTCAGTTAGAGTTTAGGAGAAATAAAACTAAAGAAACATAGCCAGCTTATTTACAAAGAGAGATTTCCTGGATTGGTGACTGTGACGTATGCACACATGGAACCACAGGAGATACGAACAAAAGTGGTAGACTAAGGCTATAACATGAAGATTATTTAGTTTAGAGTTAATCTGAAGATAAAAGAGACTTACTGGAGGTATTTCAGTAAAAGAACAACACAGGAAATCAGTCTATGATNCATGCTATGGTTACCAGGGAAGGGAGAGAAGAAATAGAGCCTGTAGGTGACAATNACAGGGCAGGCAAAAGATAATGAGNTCAACTAGAATGCTATNCCACTGGTGTGGAGAACTCATGCAGCCATATGAAGTTGTTGACACATGAACAGTTAGGACATTCTATATAAACCTATGGAGGAAGTGGGCCAGCCAGGGCCGGAGAGATGAAAGCCGTGATGTGAATCTAGCTGGGAGAANGGAAGGAAGACTTACCTGGGTAGTTCCCAGTCTGCACTTGAGATACTTGGATCTGTGTAAAGCAGAGCACTGCAAACATTAGGCTAGAGTTTAGNGGTTTTCAAACGTCACCCAGAAGATTTAAGACTCAACTGTCCAATAGTGGCTGTTACAATGGGGTATGGAAGCAGAAGGGACATAAAACAATTTGCAGTCTATTTTTATTATAAAAGGAATAGAATGTGAACACAAAGTTCTCTGAAGGCATCACATGTCTCTGACTTGCATGTAAGGCCTCAGAGCACAGCCTGGTCCAGAATGGGAATATAATAAATACTTAGGGNAGAAATAAAACCTTGTATATTCAGGGAAAATTAGAAAAAAAAAACAGTTGCCTTGGACAGTTGCCACAACTCCAAATTCTACTTTGTACAAGATCAAGGGATAGACTGCACAAATACATTTTTCTCAAGAAGTGTGGGAGGTGCATCAAAACTAGANTTTGAATCCCCCCATATGATGACACCTTTGACATTCATGATCACGGAAACTTCCAGGCCCCACAGATACAGAATTGAATATTGATTGAATTCATGTATGTTTTTCTGCCCTGGCAAGTCTCAGCTCTAAAATGTCATGCCTCTGAAAACAGTGAACGTAAGTCCAGTGAGATAACTCAGTGGGTAAAGTGCCTGCCACCAAACAATGTAACATAAGTCTAACCCCTAGAGCCCCTGTTGGAGAAGGACAGAAATGACTCCTGCAAGCCCATCTCTGACTTCCACATACAGGCAACTGCTTACCCATTCAAGTATATAAACACACACATAATAAATAAAAAATACATACATAATTCTAATAAGTTTAAGGTAGACATGTTGACCTCTTCATCATGTCCACATTTTATTTATAAATGGAGACAGAAGTGTCATTTNCAACCTTCCAAGGAAACATTTTTTTAAGACAGACTCTCACTATGTAGACTTAGATGACCTGAAACTCATGATATAGAATAAGCTGATTTTAAGACACAAAGATCTGACTGCCTCTGATTCCTGGGTGCTAAAATAAAATAAAAAGCATACACCACTATGCCTGGCTCAAGGAAATATCTTTTGAGACTCTTGGCCAGATAATGTTAGATACTGTACAAAACAAAGAAAGTAATTAACAGAATGTATGTTTAATGTTATAAAAACAACTCTTTTTTTTTTAACCTCAGGAATCATTTTGGAAAATTTCTTGGATTTGCTACAGATGAGAGGAAGAATTCCCAAGTGATGCTCCAAATTGCCTTCCCCAGGTCATTGTGATTAAGTAGGAATTCAGTGCACACATCTGATACAGGCCACTATTCAGACCTGGCCAAAAGCAGACACTGGGCAGTGGAATAATTTCCCTTTTAGTTTTCAGGTCAGCTCTGTAAGATCTATGTGGGGCAATGTGATGAGTGTGCAGTGGTTTTGTGCTAGTGGGTTCTGTGTAGATTGAAGGACCGCTGAAGAGATAAATAAAGAGACAAATAGGGTGTTGCCACAGATACCTGCATTTGTTTCTTCTCATCAGAACTGTGCACCACATACTGGCTCTTTTGATCTCTCACTGGTCCCTTTCAAAGCCTCTGCCTTGCACCTTTACCTAATTTTCAAACCAGGATTCCGAAAATTCATTCTTTTTTTT
>LZPO01008336.1:59693-82750 GCA_001675575.1 Neotoma lepida | reverse complement strand
GAGAGAGAGAGAGAGAGAGAGAGAGAGAGAGAGAGAGAGAGAGAGAGAGAGAGCGCTTGAAGATCCAGAGGAGAAATAAATCAGAACCTGCCCCAGGAAGCGTCACACACTGTGACAAGCCACTCTGCGGCCATTGTGTGGGAGGGCTTTGACAGCTTCATTCTCCAGCCAGCCAGCAGGAGCCTGGAGCTAAGGACCTGGGTGCACAGCAGCTGGGCTCTGTCTCTACCTGCTGCAACCAGCTCTGTCCTTAAGGTGCCCGTGAGGATGTGTCTGCAGGAACTGCCATGGCAATTGATAAGCTGCCGGTCGGGAAGTGGGGACTTTTCACAGGTTCTGACCTGAAGCTTGATCCTTAAAATGAATTGGAAGCATCTGGCTGTTTTGCTGTCGGTAGGTAATGATGCAGCCGCGTCACACACCCAGATGTGATCCTACATTGCGGCAGCTGTTCTGGTGGGAGTTTCAACACCCAGAACATCTGCTGCTGGGACTCTGTGGAACCATTTTCACTCCATCTCTCCAGGATCTTATTCTCTCCCTAGAAAGTGTACTTTCTTTCCACTCAGAATTTTTCTAGTTGCCAAAGGTGTTTATCCCAGCAAAGGCGTGCCTATGAAACTCTCTGAATCATGGAAGAGAGGGCCACAGCCCCTGCAAACTCAGCCTAACCAAGGGCCTGGATACAAATTATTTTTCTGAGGTTTGATGAAATAGAACATTATAAGCAGACAAAGAATGNGTTGTTTGTAGCACACTTAAAAGAAATGACTTATAATGAAGTGACTTCTGAGTGTCAAACACAGTAGGCAAGGGTCACCTTTAAGTTTGAAAATGATGATCTTTCATCACAAAACTGCATGCATAAAGCTCTCGCAGTGCAGTACATGTGACCTATACTGCACCCTTTAAAAGCACAGTCCTTGAAACATCTCAGATGACAGATACACTCACATCAGAGTTGTGAAGAGCAACAAGAAGTATGAAGAGCCATAAAATTTTCACAGACATTGAATAATATCTGGAATTTATTCTAAAGAAATAATCTCCTATATGGAAAAGTGTTACATATAAATATGCTTATCATGGGATTAGTTATGTTGAAAAAATGGTTTTGATTGATTGTACCAAATACGGAAATAGTTAAAGTAATGGGGTGTCTCTACTTCCACAGAACTCATGGAAAATCCATGTGAGGGACTGACTTGTTCCAGCTGCTCGGGCAGCAATTAAAAGAATATTTACTGAAGCTAAGAGTAGCATGGGAGAGTGTGCCTGACATCTAGCAAGTGAAAAATCAAATAGCAAACTTGTTTNCACATTGTGCATGCATCCTATCGAAACACAGAACTTGAAAATGACCTCAAGTAACAGCCTAAGCACGATAGAGCTATTGTGTTTGAATGGTACAATCATGGGCAATTTTCGTCTTTTCTCAATTTCCCTATTTACAGAATGATTATATTATTTGAGTGAATAAAAAAGTCAAAAATGAGTTGGTACAGTATGGCCAAGACCTGACACCTGCTAAGACTAAATCAAATCTAGTGGAGTGTCAATCAGATCCAAAGCTAGCAGCCTTTAGCTGAGAGATGTGTCTCCCAAGCACAGCCTTGTGCCTGCTTTGTCTAGCATTATACTTACCTTATTTGTTTACCATTTATGAATTATGTGGATGTATGTGGGCACACAAGTGCCACTGCACAGGGACATAGGTCAGAGGACAACTTTCAGGAATCTGCTCTCTCTTTCCACCATGTGGTCCTGGGGATCGAACTTAGATCCTCGGGCTTGGCAGCATTTGCCTGTACCTGCTGAACCAGCTCCCTCCCTGGCCCAGCATTTTAAGGAATCTAGAATTAAATTAACCTAATAGTCCTTCACCTGTCGGGATGGCTAGTAATAGTGACAGAAAACCAACCCAGCTTTACATGACTCCTGAATAAGTGCAGGGGGATCTTACTTTACTTAATTTAGTGATTGACAGGATACAGGGCTGGCAAGATGGCTCAGCAGGTAATGGGGCTTTCCTCCAAGTCTTGCTACCTAAATTTGATCTCTGGAACCCACATAGTGGAAAACAACTGACTTCTGCAAGTTGTCCTCTGTTTTGAACACCTGGGCCACAGTTTGCATGTGAACACACACAACACACATACACACACACACACACACACACACACACACACACACACACACACACGTGCGCGAGTAAATGGAATTTTTTTGGTTTGGTTTTGGTTTTGGTTTTTTTAAGAAAGAAAAATAAACTCAAAACAAGGGTCCTCTCTCTAATTCCTCCTGGTAACGTTTCTGAGCCCTGGAAACTTGGGAAGAGTGAACACCGTGTCTCTGTCCCCACATGTCTTTCCCACCCTCAGATTGAGCCCAAAGAGAAAAGACACAGCCACAACTGCTTTGGGATGGCTTTTTCCCACCCCCAACAGTCCTCTCAAATTTTGCAATGGTACCACTGATTTTTTTTTTTAATATCCAAAAACACATTACTATTTCTTAGCATTTTGGAGGCCAACTTAATTTAGGAATGGAAAGGGATGACAGAGTGATCGCCAACTGATTAATTTCAGAATTTCTCAAGGAAATGCTGACCCAGCACTGTGGCCCTCCTGCACACCATTATAATGCTTTGATTTCCTGTCACCATGGACGGTTTAAAAAAGCGAAAGTAAATAGGAGACATGGAAAATCAATGCGAGGTGCTGAATCGTTCCAGCTGCTCAGGCTCTCTTAATTACATCATATTTTCCCGGAGATGTTCAGCTCNGACTTGCCAAGTGTCCGCATCTGGAGGCTGCCTGTCATCCTGCGGGGGGAAGAGCCTCTCCCCAGGCAGCTCTGTTAACTGCAAAAGGACAAGCTATCCCAGGAAAGCAGCTTGTTCAGGCCAACTCTCTGAGGCAAGTCCCCAGCATCACCATGCCTTCCGTTACCATAGAGATAAGAGGTGCCAGGAGCTGGAGAGAGGCTGCCATGGTCTCGGCGAGTAGGTTAGTCAGTATGCACAGAGTGAACCTGAGGAAAAAGCAGGTCCATCGTATTTGGGTAGCCCAGCAGTGTGGTGGGCTAAGCGGGGGGAGAGAGAAGAGATCAGAGGCCATGGAAGGCAAGCAAAGAGAAACAAAGAGGAAGGGCAGGGCTTTGTGAAGAGCCAATTGGTGCCACTATGGACTTGAAAACAAAGCCCCTGAACACCCACTCTCTAGCCAGGGTGATAAGAAGCAGTTTTCTGATTGCTTCTTNGCANGCCTCCCACCGTTCCTTGTAACCGACTCTTCTGAAGTCCACCTGTTTGTCTTCCTCATCAGCAGCCATCTCATCCCTTCTTTGCAGCAGGGTACGAGAAAGCCAACTCAGTTTTGCATAACACTTCACATCTTCCAGAAAATTCTGGGACTCCATTTTCTTTCCGTGATTATGTACACTAGGAGATGGCTTTTGCTGTGACTCATTCTTACTCTGTGTTTATCTCTACACTCCTACCCCTTCATTTACTGCCTGCTGTTTTTCTTTTCAAAGATGTTTTAAAATTTATGTGTATGTGTGTTCGTGTGTGAGTATACACACATGCGTGCACGCAGTGCCTAAGGAGCCCAGAAGAGAGATTCCCTGGAATTACAGAAGTTTGTAAGCTACCCAGTGTGGGTGCTGGGGGCTGAACTTCAGACCTCGGCAAGATCACATGAGCTTGTAATGGCTGAACCAACCCTCCAAGCCCCTTTCCATTCTCCCTTACCCTGGCTTCTCAAACAAGTAGTCAGGGAGAAGGAATAGCCCAGGCTATAAGAACAAAACAAAACAGAGATGAGCCCGAATGTCCAGTCCCTGCAGCCAGCCTCAGGTCTCCACAAGGTCAACACAAGCAGCCTCAGCCTAGACCTGTCACTCCCAAACCCAATACTCCTCGGAAAGGATCCAAGATTTGCACACATATTTTATTTGCAATGCACTGCTCAAATATCTATTTCCCAATGTGTGGCATCTACTTCATAGTTTCTGCCCTGACTTCTCAAACATTGTAGTTTAAGTTAAAGGTAAGTTCCATGCAAATATGCATAATGTTATATACATGTACAGTGTACACATATACATGTGCATTTTTAATTATTATTTATTTTTATTGTTATGGACATTGGTGATTTTTTTGCTCATGTGTATGCTTGTGTAAGGCTGTCGGGTCTCCTGGAACTGGAATTACAGATAGTTGTGAGCCACCATGTGGGTGCTGGGAATTGGACCCGGGTCCTCTGGAAGAGCAGTCAGTGCTCTTAACTGCTGAGCCATCTCTCTAGGCCATATATGTGCATTTAATACTGTAGTTTACATAAATTAAACATCTTACCAAGTTTTAACACACTATAAACTCTGGCCAAGCAAGTAAGTCACTGTATGTAAATTTGGAAAACAAGATTCTTCTAGCTTTAGGAAACTGAGCCATTAAGTAAGGACATCACAGGACTGCACCATTGAGTAAGGACATCACAGGACTGCACCATTGAATAAGGACATCACAGGACTGTACCATTCAGTATAAGGACATCACAGGACTGCACCATTGAGTAAGGACATCACGGGACTGCACCATTGAGTAAGGACATCACAAAACTGTACCGGTGTCTTACAAATTCAGTGTACCACTGTGCATTTGAAACAGCATGAAAGTACACCATAA
Organism: Neotoma lepida; assembly: GCA_001675575.1. Classification (NCBI taxonomy): domain Eukaryota; kingdom Metazoa; phylum Chordata; class Mammalia; order Rodentia; family Cricetidae; genus Neotoma; species Neotoma lepida. The sequence goes on along the minus strand of LZPO01008336.1, from coordinate 78,060 downwards.
TTTTTTCCTTTTACATCTTTATTAGTTGAGACTTTTATTTGTTTTGAGACAAAGTCTATGCTTCTCAGCTGACTTCAAACTCAGCAGTATTCATACTTTAGCAGCAAGTGTTAGGAGTACAGGGAGGTGCCCCTGCACTCATTTGAAAATCTGAGTGAAGGGCTGGATTCGGGGCTCAGCAAAGGGCCCTCCTAAGTGCAGGGCATCCTCTAACTGCCGGGAAATGCCTGGGGCAATAGTAATGTCGGGTACTCCATTTTAGAGAGGTTTTAGCTCTCGTTTTAATGTGTCTGGTTGCTTTCCAAGTAACTTTTAATAAAAAGATCTGGGNATATAACTCAATTGATAGGAGTGCTTGCCAGCAGGCACAAAGCCCCCAGTTGTTTCACATACCAGGCTTGGTGGCACACATGTAATCCTAGCACACTGGGGGTGGAGCAGGATGATGAGAAGTTGAAGGCCGTCCTCAGGTTCTCGGGAGTTTGAAGCCTGAGATACACGAGAAAATTTGAGCCCTTATTAAATTATCTTCATTGATCCAACTTTAACGTAAAATTTTCCTGCAACTCCTCACTCGGGAATCCAAATCAATTTGATTAAGAGGTGGCCCAACATTGCAAAGGCAGCTATCAACAAACCATTGATGTATCATTTATTTCAGCCAACCTGCTGGCTGCAGACATTGAGCTGAGGTAGGAATCATTGTCTATAGTTCCGATTTCAACTTTTTTTCTTCATTGAAATAACTTCATTGGTGTCATTTATCAACTCTGTAAAGATAATTGTTATAAATTATAAATAAAATGTAATGCACATAATTTATTATATTTACAATAATATAAATTATTATTTAATTGGTTTTATATGTTGAGATTTACATATTAAAAATAATTGCTTTGTGACCAAAAGTTCCAGTTGAGAGCCCTGAGTATCACAGGTCCCTTCCTGCCCTCTGTCCCTACTTCAGTTTCAGCCCTGGGAGGACCAAATGCCTGCCTCTGTCTTCTCTCTAATTGTCCTTACTTGTTATCAGCTTTCAAACTTGAGCCATGACTCCCTACAGCTCTAGCTGCCCCCTTCCAACCCTAATCAGCAGGTTCATGTTGCCATGACCCTACATAAAAACCATCTAAGAGGCCATTGCTGTGCTACAGGGACAGATTTACATCTAATTTTGATTTCCTCAAGTCTTAATGAGCCAGTATAAAATGTCACTTGGACCTGAAGGGTCTCGTGAGCGGCACTCAGTCATCTCACCCTCTCACATGATGGACATGCTTACTAGAAACGGAAGCTTCCTGAGATGTAACTAGAACTCTCTGTAGGTGAAGACCCAAAGTCATCACTTGAGCAAGTTCCTCAAGTAATCCTGACCTTCTCTGAAGTACCTAGGCCGTGTCATTAAACTTCTGCTCTTTGGGATAGAAGCCGGGGTGGAAAAGGGAACTCGTTCCCTTTGCCTGCACAAGACACAGCTGATGAGGTAAGCTTCGAAGCACATAAGCAAGATGACAAACATCACAAAAGATGACAGAAAATCTAGCAAGGGATTCCCAAAAGCATGAGAAAAAAAGTCTCTCTTCTCCCTCCTTAGACTGGTTGGTCAGCAGGAGCAAAGTAGAAACCTGAAGAGGGCTAGGGAAACCATGAACTGAGAGGAAGCCCAACTCCTTGCATACCTTGGAGGAATATAACAGGAAGAGGAGGGTCTTTCAGGGCAGGAAATAAAGATGAGTCTACAGGTTCTGGGAGAGGGGCTAGCAAAGGTACCAAACCCCATCCCCGCTCTGCAGAAAGGGTTACCAGGGTGACTTCCTTCTTCAGCCTGCTAGTCAGGCCCCAAGTTTCTAAACAATGGACAGAGAGCAGTTGACAAGGCAAATGACTTCCCTGCTCAGCTCTGCAAGATGCCATCTGTACCATTCTTCTAAAGAAAATCCAACGTGCACTCCAAAAGAAGGAGGGCACTTCGTTCTTATTCCACAAGCAGCTCATTCGTCTTCAGTGGGTGCGTCCATAATCTCATCATTATTGCTATGGCTCTCGGAGGACTTCTGGCTTGCATTAATCAGCCTGGCCCCTCATCGCTCACCAGATTCTTTACACTTTTACCATGCCCCGGGGCATCCTAACTTACTTGAAAAATTAATAAACCTCCCCCCTCTTATCTTACCTTATTAATGTCTGTCGTTGTAACCCATTATCTCTGCACATTGTCAGAGTTCACTGAAGGGTGCAATGGTCGCCAGCTTGGGCCCCTAATTTTATCCTAAAACTGGACCGCCTCTCTTTGAATGACCAGAAAAAAAATGGCCTCCATGGGCCTGCAGGGAGTTTGCTTAGCAGCTCAGACAGCACCGCGGCCGGAAGGCAGAAGAATTCCTAGGCTTCAACTAAAGGCCATTAAGGCCCATTAAGTTGTTCTCTCCTCCTCCACATCCCTCTCCCCCTCTCCTGTGCACCCTAGTAAATCTGACTCATTAGCTTTGAATGTTTTGAAATACTGGTACATTAATCACTTGTGTTTGCACACTGTTTATGTGGGTTGTTGGTCATGGTTTGTAGTTATACTGGCTGTCTCCCTTGCTTACTTAAAGGTACAATCCAATTGAAAATAAAGATTTTTGCAGGTTCGCTCNTTACACACAGTGTCGGCAGCTGGTGAGTGTCTTTTGCAATTCATCAGAGGCTTCCCACACCACCTGCTCACCGCATCCTGCAAACAGCTGGCTCTGGGTAAGTACCATAANCTATTACCTTATACAGCAAATAAATAAATAAATGAATGGATGGGTAGACAAATAAATAAATTGAATTGTCAGCTCTGAATCATTGCTACTTGAAGGGGAAAAGCCTATTTTTAGAAAAAAATAAGCAACTTTATGGTTCCACGTTAATGAAAAGAAGGAAGGGGGATGACACAAAACTTTGAATGGAAATATTCTGTCATTTGATAAACAAGGTAATCAAAAAGTAAATAAAGGGACATGATCACAGGCTGACAGTGTGGCTAGGTACAGAATGGGAGAGGAGGGGCCTGAATTCAGTTGCCCACTGGATTCTTTTTTCATTATCTTATCTGATAAAGCCATAGAGACACTGTCTGGAGGTGGAGCTAAGGTCACCAGTTGTCTCCAGACTGAGAAGCTGATCTTTGTCTCCAAAGCTATCAGAACTTTGTGACTAGTGTGTATGTGTGACTGTGACTAGTATGTGTGTTTGTGACTGTGACTTGTGTGTGTTTGTGACTGTGACTAGTGTGTGTTTGTGACTGTGACTAGTGTTCAGGTTTGTGGCTGTGACTAGTGTGTGTTTGTGACTGTGACTGGTGTGTGTGACTGTGACTAGTGTGTGTGTTTGTGACTGTGACTTGTGTGTGTTTGTGACTGTGACTAGTGTTCAGGTTTGTGGCTGTGACTAGTGTGTGTTTGTGACTGTGACTAGTGTGCATGTTTGTGACTCTGAACAGTGTGCTTGTGACTGCGTCTGTAACTTTTCTACAAAAGTTTGACCTTGAATATGAGCTGTTTTCCTATCCTAGCATCTGAGGAAAGGCTCCAGGTGATAGAAACAGAACTGACCACTGTGCACACAGATGAGCACATGCTAGGAAGGACAGGGTGACACAGAAGACAAGTTCTTGACTAACTTGTGGCAGAACTTGACAATACAGATAGAGAAAGGAAGTTAGAGGTTTGAGTGCTCAGCGAGGTATCATTCTGAAAGACTTCTCGATTTTTAGCACTGCCAGAAACTCTAAAGTCTCCATGGAAACCCCATCATGTNGAGCTGACTCTTAGAAGCATCACCTAGTACAGCTATGACCCCATTAAAGGAGCAATGATGCATGACGTTTGTCAAATGATAGACTCTCTCAAAGTGAGCTGCTTCCATCAGCTAGTAAGGGAGGGAGACTGAGCTCAACTACTGGTTTTACAGGATCCTTGTGTAGGTGAAGCCAGAGTAATCAGACATCAGAGATGGCTGAAGGGTAGTGGGGAAGGGATGTAATTATGTTTGAAGGCAATTGGACACCAAATCATCAGATAAGCATATAGTCTGGGGGATTTGATCAAAACTGACTTAGCAACTCTATTAACCAGTTTTTCATCATGCTGACAAAACATCTGCTTAAGAAATCAGTTCATTTAGCTCATATCTTAAGAGAATAAGGGCATGGAGCTTCATCATCTTGGGTCTGGTGAAGGCCCTCTTGCTACAACATATCAGAGCAGGGACATATGCTAGACCAAGCGATCATACTGTCAGCAGGAAGCCAGGGAGAGCTGAGTAAGGCTAGGCTCAGGCTTTGAGAAATCACCCCACCGAGAACTCATTGCAAGAAGCAGCATTCCCCTGTTTTGCAGAATGACCACAGACCTCCCTCAGGCCTTGCTTCTCAAAGGGCCACTGCACCACTATCTCACTACTCTGGAACCAAGCCCCCAGGTTAGACTTGCATAGTCTGAACCCTGTCTCTTATACACATCCTCAAAGGGCCACTGCACCACTATCTCACTACTCTGGAACCAAGCCCCCAGGTTAGACTTGCATAGTCTGAACCACATCTAATCACAGCAGCTGGATTCTTGCTAAAATTGAATGATGAATGGAAGTGGATGAATACAGAGGAATGAAATCAGGGCCCAGTTAGATTCAGAAGAACCTGACTAGAATTGAGTCAACTAAAGAATCCCTGATATCTTACAAAATGGCTCACTCTAGTCCTGTCAATCAAATTTCAGCTGTGTCTTTGACTTGTTGATGCCTGCATTTGACAGGTCAGGTATCTACCTCACCATTCGACAGCTTCATCAATCACACATTTAAATGAGAGCCCCAGAAATGGTTATTTTATAATATGGTGATTCTATTCTGATTTTTTACAGCCCTATCTTTGTTGTTGTTTGTTTGTTTTTAGGTGTGCGTGGATTGGATTGACATGAGGAAACATTTCATATTTTACATTTCGAAGTTGGAAAGTGAAGATACAGTTATATTCTTAAATCTTCCTTTCTTTAACGTATCAAGACATTTTCTACGAAGAGCTGTGTGTGGTAGACCAGAAGCCCCAGCAGGACCCAGGGAGCTCATCAGAAACACAGACGTCCAGACTCAGAAGCCACGTTTTACCATTTAAAACCCCAGCTGACTTGCATGCACACTGAAAGGTTCACAAAGCCCTGCTCTCCCGTGTCCTTGATTCTTTTAGGTCAAAAGTATGTGATAAAGATTTGCCACCAGCAACATCAATACTGAAGCAATCCTCAGAATCCAAATGAGAACATGCAAACTAGGCAATTTCCTCCTGAGCTCTTTGGAGATGCAGCACATTGAGACAGAAAAAGAGTGAACATGGAGATCTGCGTTGACATCGTGACCCTGCAGCTCCAGAGGATCCCAGCTTTGAACTAGTCACTCCTCTGGGGCTGAAGTTCTTTATTTAAGAAAGAAGAGGGTTGAACACATAGCTCAGTGAATGAGGTAAAGTGCTTGCCATGCAAGCACAAGGACATGTGTTTGACTCCCCAGTACCCACAATATAGGTTTTAAAAAAAACTGGACATGTTGGTCTAAATGGGAAATCCCAATGCTGGGAGATGGAGACAGTTGGATACTTGAAGCTCACTAGTCATCCAGCCTAACCTAGTTAACCAGTCCAAACCCAGTGAGAAATCCTGTCTCAAAAGAAGGGGGAGACAAAAAAACCTAAGGTTGTCGTCTAAGCTGCCCACACTGGAAAGAAGATGACAGCAGTATTAATGTCAATCTTGAAGTTCAGAAGTAAGTGAGATCTTATGTGCAATCACAATGTAAGCCCTAAGATGTTTTTACATATATAATCAAGCTGTTGCAGGATTGACAGGCATGCTGAATCATTCACCAGTTGGATGAAAAGGAGAATGCTGTCCTAATGGTAGGTGGGGAAGAGAAAAACAAACCCTGGGGTGCTCTGACGCAATTGTTAAGGCTATGGTCGAAAGCTATGTACCAACGCATGCAGTACGCTAGTGCTTGAAGACTATAAGAGATGTGTCAAAAATGGAGAATTGGATAGCAGCTGCTGAGGACCGATGATTTACTGAAGCAAGACTATGATCATCCAAATGGATTTTTGGTAATTCAAGTAAATATATGGAAGCCAGAGGGCATTCTAGGCAGCAGTTAAGGAGATGTTGTCTCTCACAGCTGGTGGATGGACAGAGCAAAAGANGGCACCATTAACTGGAGAGTTATCAGAGTGTCAAAGGAAATTAAATGCTCATCCTAGAATGTTTCATATACCACTCAAGGGCCTATTAGAGAAAGTACAGGATGTTGAGGCTTGAGTACCTGAGTGACAAATTTGGCAATTTTTACTCCCAGATTCCGCNGAGCCTTCTGGGTTCACAAAAGAGGCTCACTCCCTTATACTGGAAATTGTGATTCCCCTAACTTGCTTGAAGAGCATTCAGAGACCTCAGATGAACCAGGTGTCAGCAAGGATGTGTCAGAGGTCCCCATGGTCACCCTCAAGTTTGATGATTCGCTAGGCAGGCTCACAGGACCCGGCATATGGTCCTGCTCAGGGCTGTGATTTATTACAGTTCAAGAATACAGAGCAAAATCAGCAAAGGGAATGGAGCATGGAGAGATCCCCAAGGAATCCAGGCACGAGCTTCTCAAGGTCCTCAGTGGGCACTAGATTCCAAAGGAAGACAGAGGAATATTGCATGGAGTTAAGACCTTGGTTTGTGTCATAAAATACCACTTCTAACCTTCTTGTTCCAAGCAAGTTATATGCTCATCCTGGGTTCAGCAGGCTAAAAGTGGACTCTACATACTAATGGAAGAAATGCAAGCAAGAATGGGAGAGATCTGGCATATTTTGCAAACTACCACACTGCTTCTTCCAGTCATCAATGTCTTTCTTCTGAGTTCCCTGCCATGTTTCTATCACTGATATCTGTTATCCTGGAGCTATGCCTTATCACTAGTCCTTTCTTTTTGGGTGGGGTAATATCTTTATCAACAAAAGATGCTGGAGTGACACTGCATATCCACACATGGCTCCAGCTCAGGACTTCTCTGATTGTTTCCATTGAGCTATTTATTTATTGATTTGTTTATTTACTTATTTATGGTATAAATACCAGCAGATCTGCATGCAGGAGGTCTTGTCCTACAACCCTTCCCAGCTCTCCTGGACCAGGTCTAGGCACCCTTCATCCCCCAGCAATTGTCTGTACTATCCAGTGGGCTAACTCCTGAAGAGAAGCTCCATCTGTGCCTTCTAGCCAGCTTCTTCATTACTGGCACTCTGTGTGTTCTCATGGCAACTGCATCTTCTCTAAAGTGATCTGGACCTCAGCCTCAGATAAAGAGGTTAGATATTTCAGGTCCTGGGGTCTCAATCCTCTTTATATTCAGTCTTATTTGGGACTATCAGTAGATACTATCTTCCATGATTTCTGCATTTATTAGACTCCTCTTCTTGTTTTTTTTTTAATGCTTAAATGTATTTTACTACTTTGTACTTCTCTGAGACAAAGAATTTTTCTCTATCCAAATTATTGATATAGCTTCTGGCTCTCCTTTGGACTCTGATGCCATGCCAGAAAGGACAAGGTTTTCCCTATGGATCNTTGTAGGAAAAAAATTAGCAAGGTAAATCTTACTGTGATGTAGCACCAAGGAGTTGCTATTATACTGAGTCCATGGAACATTCAGCAATAGAGCTTCGAGGCCTAGCTAATGAGTGAGCAATGTGTACATGAGAATGGAAACTGAGATGTGGGGCTTTGGGACACAGAAGTGGACAAAAAGGCATTTCAGGTGGGGTGAAAACCTCAGAGATAGCTGTAAGATACTGAAAGGAGGCAGCTCTTAGAATCTCGAAAACTGAGGTAACTTCACAACTGAGGTAGCAAATGATCTTGAAAGGGAAGTGAAGGCTCAGAGAACTTGGCTTCAGAGGACATCCTAGGTGAAATGGAGACCCCTTAGCAGTAAGCAGTGTACTGCAAGAGGTCCAATGGACACTGACACTATTGAGAAACTTAGTGGTGATCATCCTTTGTGGGCCAAGGCTGAGGACAGAAACCCTATTACAGAACTAAATGTACCTGGAACAATAAAATCTTAAAATAGCCGAGGCTTGGTAACAACACCTTGTCATCAAAGGCAAGGTAGGCACAATAATCACCTTTAAAGCAAGGTCAGAATGGCAGCCAAGAGCCCTCAGAGTGCTTTAGACACGGCAAACAAAGTGTGGTCCTCAGAGTGACAGTGGAAAACCATCATTGTGGAACTGGCACTATTACCCAACTACAGAAAGGGAGAACGGATGACGAGGACTGTTGTTGTTTTCTCTTCTCTCTTTTGAAAATTCAAAATAAACACAATACTATACGGGATCCAGACTCCCTGTGTATTTCTCATCTCATGTGGCTTTTTTCTTTTACTCTCTTTAAAGACTTTATTTTAGAAACTATTCATTTTTTTCTCTATATATATATCCTTTTGCTTTTCTTAAACCTATGCATATTGTTAAACACACTGTAACCTGTTTTCTGTCTGGACCTCTTTTATTGCATATCTTTTAACCTTTTTTGACCACATGAGCAAACTTTAAACTGCTAAGCAGCGTGGACCTCCACCCCCAGCTTTGGCAGCTGGCTCTGCCTACTTCTCAGACTGTGAAAGTCAAGGTGAAAGCTCAGGAACCCACTCGGAGGTTTGTCTGACCAGCAACTGCATTCAACCTTCCTAGAGTTCTAGAATGCCAATACTTGTACTGTGGTAGGCATTTTAATTAATTTTTTGTTCTTACTTAATCTACTGGCTGCTCAAGGGCTCACCAGCAGGCATAAACTCTTAAAGGAGCGAAATCCTCTTTTTTTTTTTTTCAAGCTTTTTTGGGCACTATGGAAATTCAAACACCACGTTAGAATGCCAAAATGTTGTTTGTTTTTGCTCTTCATTTTTTGGGGGCCTACCACCCAGCTCTCAAATAAATTATACTTGGAGACTTATTCTTAATTATGAATGCCAGGCCTTAACTTGGTTAGTTTCTAGTCAGCTTTTCTTAACTTTAAATTATCCCATCTACCTTTTGCCTCTGTGCTTTCCCATTCTCTTACTTCTGTAAATCTTACTCTTATTCCATGGCTTGCTGTGTAGCTGGGTGGCTGGCCCCTGGGTCCTCCTCCTTCTCTGGATACTTCTCTTCTCTCCTCTCCCAGATTTCTCCTTCTCTTTATACCCTCTGCCTCCCAGCCCCACCTATCCTTTCACCTGCCTCACTATTGGCTGTTCAGTTCTTTATTAGACCATCAGGTGTTTTAGGCAGGCACAGTAACACAGCTTCACATAGTTAAACAAATGCAACATAAACAAAAGTAGCACACCTTAAAATAATATTCTACAACAGAAGACTATGCCAGTAACTATCCTAATATGATATCATAACTGATTGACAGGCTGCTGGACAGAAGCCAGTTCTTAGTCCCACAACAGCTCAAGGAGAGGCCAGGTCCCCAAGATAACAGACTTCATAATAATCACAGCCAGTGAACCCAACAGTATTTTCCTACTCTTTCCCCAAAGTGACCACAGCAATTTATTTACCCAGACAACTTGCCAGCAAAAAAAAATGAGAAACACCCAAAGCTTCCAAAGGTTAATGGGCCCACGGTCTAAGTTGGTTTTGATTCCTAGGAACCCAAAGTGTCATGGTGTACTTTCATTAAGATATGGAAACCTGGTGGCTGGTCACAATGCTTATCCAAATCACAAAAACTCCATGGGGCCCATGAATCCACTCAGTGATCATTAATTTATATTCAAAATTTACAAGGATTGTTATCTCCCAGGTTGGAATTGACCTTGATACCCAGCTAATCGAAGCCCTGTCATGCCCACCATTTCAATAGTGATATTGAGACTAATGATGACTCTGCTCCCATTCCCTAAGGATCCACCAGTTCATGGATCCATCCAGTGATCTCTTCCCTGTATCAGAGTATAAGTGGGCACACATGATGAATCACACAACTCTGATGTCTCATTATTTGTGGAGTAAGATTTGAGGAAAGTCTATGGAAGCCTCTAAGATATCTAGCCTCACAGTCCACAATACCATATATTAAATAATGTCACACACCCAACGGCAAGGGCAACAGCTAATTCCATCCCATTTTAAAGCATGCAGTGATGGTGGCAGCCACACTATGCTATGTAATTTTATCACCCTATTCTTTACCCAGATAACAGTGGATGACTCACTGTACTGCCACTAATGATGAGTATTTTACCAACAGCTCTCCAGGGCATGGAGGANGATTGCTTTTTAGCATTTGTCAATTTCCGTTCCTCCTATAAGTTGAGCAGCCATCTCTCAATACTCCTGAAAATATGATGATGAGTCTCACAGACCATGGGACTACTTCTACACAGAGATGTCTTAACCNCAACTAAAGAGAATTTTCCATTGCATTGCTGTACCAGTCATGGTCTTTGTGAGAAAGAATGATTTGACTATGTCCACTCCAAAATTCAGGATCCCGAGAGTAAATAAAAAGGAAAAAGCCAAAGAGGCAAAATACGAAAGGAGTAGGCTGAGACTTGATTCTCACCCAGGGCTGTGGTGATTGTCTGGGCCTGGGCTGCTGCTGGAGCCCATGTCTGGGTTCATGGCTCTGATGCAGCTGTGGTATCTACTGATGTCTGTGGCTCCTGATACCACCAAAGGCTGAGAGGATAGGGCTGTACAGAGCTGGCCCTGCCTGCCCTCACTGGCTACAACACTAGAGAGAACTGGTCCTGCCCCTCACCTGCTGAAGGACTCAGAGAGAGGGACCTACACCTCACCTGGGCAGCACAATAGAGTTTGCAGGGGCATGGGCGAGCTGGCCCGGAGGGTGTGAGAATGGGAAAACAGGTCCCACTCCTCTTGTATGCCATGTGGTGGCATGGGTGAGGGAAAGATGCCCTCCTTCCCTCACCCCCCACCCCCTGTAGCAGGTGGGGGACCTGACCCAACCCTCACCAGCTGCCGCACTCAGGAGAACAGGCCCTGTGGCTTGCTTGGGCAGCACAGTAGAGTTGACCTTGTAGACATGGGCACAGGTGAGTCAACCCTGAGGGTGTGAGAGGGCATAGCTGGTACTGCCTCCCTAACCTGTGGTGTGGTGGTGGGAGCAAGCGAAAGATGCCCTCCCTCCAGCTCCCTGCCACCTCTAGTTGTTGAGGGAGCTGATCTTCCCCGTTCTCAGCCACAACACTCTGAAGAACAGGCCCTGCACCTTGTCTGGGCAGTGCAGCAGAGGTGTGGGTGAACCAGCCCCGAAGATGTGAGAATGGGAAATCTGTCCCCACTACTCATCTGGGCTGCACCCCCTTTACCCTTCAGTGCCTGCAACAGATGAAGGAGCCAACCCTCCCCCTTACCAGCTGCAGCACTCAAGAAAGCAAAACAGACCCTGCTCCTTGCCTGGGCAGCACAGTAAAGCTGATCCTGTTGGTGGAGGCTCGGAGGAGCTGGCCCTAAGGGTGTGAGAGCGGGTTAGCTGGCCAAACTCCCCTCGTCTGCCATGTGATGGTGAGGACAAGGGAAACATGCCCTCCCCCTTGCCCCTGCCACCTGTGGTGGGCAAGGAAGTTGATCCTCCCCGCCACCGGCTGCAGCACTCTGGAAAGTGAGCCCTGCACCTGGCCTGGGCAGTACAGCAGAGCTGGCCCTATTGACAGGGACATGGGAGAACCGCCCGAGAACACCAGTGTGAGAGATCTAGCCCTGCCCTTCATCTTCCATACGGTGGTGTGGGCAGGGGAGAGATGCCCCCCGGGGGGGCTGGGAGAGCTGGCCCTGAGGTCATAAGAGCAGGAGAGCTGTCTCTGCCCCTCACCAGCTGCAGCACTCGGTAGAGTGGCCCCTGTACCTCACCTGGGCAACACAGTAGAGGTGGCCCTGATGGTCCGGGTATGGGAGAGCCCACCCTGAGGGTGTGAAAGCAGGAGGACTGGCCGAGCCCCTTGCTCATTGCTGCAAGGGGTGAACTAGCCTGGGCAGTGCTGGAGAGCTCATCCTGGTAGTGAGAACAGAGGGGAGAGCTGGCAGGCTGACCAACCCTGCAACTACCCAGGTCCAGAATCATGGTTATGAGTTGGCCCACCCCAACATCCACCTCATTCATGATCTGCAGGAGCATGTGATGGACTGGTCCTGCAGACCCAAAGCTGCAGGGCCTCCACAACACAAAACAACAGCAGGATATCCAAGAGGGGTTCCAGTGAGGGCCCAGCATCGATAGTGTAGCAGAAACCAGAGGCCTCGAACCAGATCAGTGACTCTCTGCAATGAATACTTGCAAGTAAAGATACATGAATAAAAGGGTTTACTGNGTGACTCACTGTGCCACACTACAGCTTCAATAACAAGATTTTTCCTTTTTTTCTTTTCTTTTTTCTTTTTTTTCTCTTAAATTTTCTTTTATTTGTGGGGGAGGTGGTTGCAAGGGCAGAGGGCAGACAGGAAGGGACAGGGAAATGAATGAGATCAAGATGCATGATGTGAAAGACACAAAGAGCAAAAAGAAAAATTAAAAGAAAAAAAAGGAAAGAGCAAGCAAAGAAGTGGCATTCGCATGTCTCTTCCTGACTGTGTGAGCCCATGACCAGCCACCTCCCACTCCCACTGCCACGCCTCCGCCGCCTTTAAACTGTCAGTCAAAAGAAACTCTTCCTTTATGAAGTTGCTTTGTCAGGTATTTGATACAACAATGATACAGGTAACTAATATACCTTCCAAAAGGAAGAACAAATTCCTGCATCTTACACTCCCACCCTTCTAAAGACCATTACTGTATCAATGTGGCTGGCATTGCTACACCAGCCAGAAGATACAGTACATTATCTGTGACAGGAAAAACAAACAGGAAACACTATCCCAAGTGCCCCCTTGGACCTACTTCAGGCAGAGTTACACTCCCACAGGCCCAGAGACAGCCCAAAGCTAATGTAAGAGCAACAGCATAAAGGCCTAGCCCTTCTACTCACTCAGAGAAACTCTGAAGAACATTCCACTGTAAGAATTCCCCGCCCGCTGCAGAGTGCTATGGGAAAGAGGGCACCAGCTGAAGCCCACTTGGCAGTGCACATCTGCTGGGCCTCCTCTCTCCACATTAGCATCCCCAGCACTGTGCCTTCAAGCACTCTCCAGTAATAAAATGCTCCGTCTCTGAGTTGGTTTCCAAGGGACAAGAGCTGAGTCTGCATCCAGTCAAATTCCTAATCTCACTCTTTTACCTTTTTATCTTCATTGCTTTTCAGTGTTACTGTTGTTCTTAATGCTTCCTGGTAGGATGTCCTGCAAAAGGGAACAATGGCAAAAGTAGAATCAGGCAACATCTCACAGGTGAAGGGATTCCTCCATCCATTGCCTTATGACAAGCCATTATCTGCTAACAATTGATGGGGTTTAGATTTTGTGACAAAGTCCAGGATGGCAAGTACAGTATCTTCCCATTTAAGGATAGCAGTAAAGCTGTTAAGAGGCGTTCTAGGTTCATATTAACCAGAAAATTAGCAGTATCAATCAAGCAATTAAATCAATTAACTAGTTAATTAAACATACCCTTCTGAATCTGTGTGCTCACGTCCTTGGGGTCAGCCAACTATAGATCAAATAAAAACTCTCTTATACTTAGATTTGTGCTTAGATTGTACTGGTTTCTTTCTGTCATTCACCCATAAATGGTGCATAACTGTAGCAGTCACACAGTGCTCGGAATGAGGGGTATCCAGAGACAACTGAAAGTACAATGTACCACATGTTTCAGCCAATGACAAACAGCATATACAATAGGAGTCCTAGAANGTGTCACATAGTAATATGTGTGCCTTCATCTGTGTTAAGTGATCGCACATTTATATACATATTTGTAATAGCCTGCTTCTGTAGCAGGCTTTGTCAGACTGCCAGCCCCCAAGTCATGACACAGACACTTATTAATTATGAATGCTCAGTCTTATCTTATGCTTGTCTCACTAGCTCTCAAAACTTAATTTAACCTGTTTCTCTTCANCTACTTTTTGCCTTGGGGCTTTTTGCCTTTCTTTCATTCTATATGTTCTGCTTTCCTGCTTCCTCCCTGTCTAGCTGGCTGGCAGCTGACTGGCTGGCTGGCCCCTGGCATCTCTCTCTCTCTCTTTCTCCCTTGTTCTCTTCTCTCTCGAGCCTGGATTCCTACTACTACTTACTCTCTCAGCCTGCCAGCCCCACTTATCCCTCTACTGCCTAGCTATTAATCAATCATTCAGCTATTTTAGACTAATCAGGTGTCTTAGGCAGGCAAAGTAAAACAAATGTAAGACATGTTTACATAGTTAAACAATTATTCTATTCACAACATGCTTCTTAGAATATATCTCCATCTTTAAGTGAGACAAGACTACATATGAGATGGACATAAATGATATACAAACACTATGCTGTTTTAAATGAGATAGATGCNTAACCTCAGAGTTTGCTCTCCTGGGGGGTGTCCTGAAACACTTCCCCTCAGACAGTAAGGGATGATGTTAGTCAACTAANTAAGCAAGTTTAGTCAAATGATGTTGACTTCCCAGTAGGACGTAAGGTGTTGGTGGCCATGTATCTAACTTATACTTGAAGAACTGTTCTAGAACTTTCATGAGCTAGTCTAGGGAGCTAGCTTAGTCAGAAAAGTACTTTCAAGAGACCTGATTTCAATCCCAGGAGCCACAAAGATATCTAGACATGTTTGCATGTGCTTATAATCCAAGCATTGTAGAGGCAGAGATGGCCAGATCCTTGGGACTCTCTGCTTAGCCATCTAGCCTCCTTAGTGAGTTCCAGGCCAGTGAGAGACCTAGTCTCAAAAGTACAAGGTAGATAGCACATGGGTAATAACACTTGATGTTGTCCTCTGTCCTCCACACATATGTGCAGACATAAGCACACACATGTGCACCTGTACATCACAGCACATTTTATAAGTCAACAATCTGGAAATACATTAGCAAATGAAGCTATCCTGGAGAATGCTGTAACTGCTACTGGACTGGGTACTCTGAGGGGCAGTGCACTCTGTCTCACTGGGGCAGAACCAAAGGTTAGAAGCCAGGCAGAACAGCCCTTCCGAGAATAAGATGGCCCAACAAGTAGGAGACCCACAGAGATGGGGTGCAGCATGCTCCTCTTTAACCAAAAGGTACTGAACAAGGTCACTCTCAAATCCAGACACCCCACCCAGAAGCCTTCTGAGACGAGAAGTCCAGGCTTCTCAAGAGCAGGCAGATTCACAGGATAGAATGAGCTCTACAGATCCCAGAGAAAGGAAAAATCAACCCTACTCACGGCCAAAAGAGTCACCTAAAAGCCTAAAAGCACTGGGGACTCTGAGAATACATTTGAGTAAATATATAAAAGTCAGCAGCACTCCCAAATGCTCTTTAAAAATAACGTAGAAAGTAGATTTCTTCATATTACACAGGTGTGCACAGGGCAGGGGAAAGGTGGAGTTCCGGAAAACAACTTAGCAGAATGCATCTATGCATCTCCAGGTCTCTAAGGGAGGAAAAACACATTCCCTTCCATCCCGACTCCTCCACATCGGTGTGTAGCACAAAGGGCTGACAGCTCTAGGCTGTGATTTCCAAGCTTATGTATGCAGTATTTGTTAAGTAGGAGGCATTACTGAGAGATTAAAGTGTAGAGAAAAAAGAAATAGGGGGGTATTTTACCCTCCTCACTCCATAGTGACTGTGTTTTCTTCATGGCTCTGGTCACCACTGCAGAAACTCAATAAGTATCTAACTAAAGCCATGGGACACTAGCTGCAATAACACCTCCCACTGACCCTCAGCTTCAAGTATGGGGACTTCTAGGTTGTCAATCATCTCTGGGTTACCTCAGTGTCACCTGTTGGCCTTCTCAGATCTTTCACTGCTCATGTAACCTCTGTTTGAAACATGCAAAGGGAGAGTGGGGATGTAGCTCACTTGGTAGAGTGCTTACTTACATAGCATAAAGGAGGCCCAAGTTTCCAACCCCAGAGCGGCATAAAAACCAAGTGTGGGAGGTGTTGCAGGAAGATCAGGAGGTCAACTCTACCCTTGACTACATAGTGAGCAAGGGCTACAAGAGACCTCATCTCAAAAATGAAACAAATAGTGGCTAAAGAGATGGCTCAGCAGTTAAAAGCACTGATTATTCTTTCAGGAGACCAAGATGCAACTTTCAACATCTACATGAAGGCTCACAACTGTAACCCAATTTCTATGGAATCCAATATCCTCTTCTGACCTCCTCAGACACTGCGCACACGTGGGGCAGGCATACATGCAGGCAGAACATCATGCACATTAAATTAAATTAAAATGAAATACTACAGAACGTAAGTTTGCAGAAATAACCTAAAATGAATAGGAAAGGGACTATAGACATGAAATCAACTGGACATATGGCTAACATGGTGGGTGGAGAACAGAAAACTAATGCATAAATAATTCCTATGCCTAAAAAATAAAGCAGCAAACATATTAAATGTGCATGGTGGAAGAAAGTATTTCTGAAATAAAGAAGATTTGCATCTAGAGATACAGATCTCAGCAGGCTCACTTTATGATAGCAAAAAACTCACCACCACCACCACCACCACCACCACCACCACCAGCAGCAGCAGCAGCAGCAGGATCATCATCCTGCAGCAAACGAGACTCTGACAAGTTTTTACACTTGAAATATGAAGGAATTATGCAAGAAAAATTCAGACAGAAGTAATAATTTTCAGCATAAGAAAGAAATTAGATAAATACATGATTTCTCAGGAGAAGCATGAAATGGTAAAACGTGGCATCACAGTGTCCACAGAACGCAAGGAGAGTGATGCTCGAGTGCACTTAGCTGAGTGAGCACATGGTGTGTGGGAGCAGAAATGGAGAAGACATCACAGGAAGGGGGAGGAGGGTCACCTCAGTGCCCTCCTGAAAACAAGCAGGAAGTTCGTCTGCCAATCAAGAGAAATTGGAATAAGACTGAAGACAGCTCAACACATCATGTTACTTAAGAAGCTGCAGCTATGAGGGTTCAAAAGAGACGAAACTCACAATTCTTGAAACACCTATCTAANGTAGGACAAAAGTCTCAGAGGATCTTCAGAACAGAGGAGTTAAATATGTCAAGGGAGCGCATATACACCAACCTCCTTATTCTTACCTCCTATTTAAACAAAATTCTTTTCTTCCTCTACCTTAATTTATTATGTCAATATAAACTTAAACACACTCATTTTATGTAATGGGTAATGTTAAAATTGTTCTTTAATTTGATGCCCAATTATCATGTAATTTGATGCTCACACCATCTCAGAGGCAGCCAGTGGGAGCCACTGCAAACTGGTCCTGTGTCCCTATCATTCCTTGAGCAATTCATGACAGAGAAGGCTCTTGTCATTTCCCAGCTCTCTGTCCCAAGCCTTGGAGTTAAGGTACAAACACAAGCCCTACTGAAAGACTCTGGAACCCTGGGAGAATTTGACAGCCAGATGTTAAATGAACTCGCAGCTACTTGAGTTTCATTACCCCTAAACCCTGAAGATGAACAGAGCTACAAAAACGTACATATGTATACATCATACACAAACATACCCATGTGAGTTCATGTTAGTATCTCCCACTGCAATCTGCCATTACAGGGTTATTTGTATCTAAGGGTAGCAGATAAAATACAAAATGCCCATTAAATTAGAATTCATATGCATGAGGGAGCAGGCAAGATGGCTCAGTAGGTAAAGCTGCTTGCTGTCAAACCTGGGTTTTATCCGTGGAACCCACATTAGAATGAGAAAACTAACTCCTGACTCCTGCAGGCTGCCCTCTGACCCCTCCATGCCTGTATGTATACACACAAAATATAAAAGAATTTTTTAATTTAAGATAACCAACGAATAATATTTCATAGAAGTATGTTCTAAGTGATGGCTTGTGTTTTTATTTGGCAACTTCAGTTCTAGCAGTCTCTCCCATCTTTCCCACAGACTGATAACTTACTCTGGACTGGAGAGGGAGCTCAGTGGGTAAAGCTTTTGCAGAAAAATATAAAAACCTAAGTTCAGATTCTCCAGAACCCATGTAAAGCTGGCATGTCACCATATGTCTATAGCCCCAACACTCCTATAGAGAAAAGGGAGGTGTAGACAGAAGAACCCCAGAAGTTTGTGGGCCAGAGAGTCTCAAATATAGAGCAGTAAATAGCCTGCCTCAAACAAACAGAAGGCAACCCAAGGTTTCCCTCTGATCTCCACACTCCACACACACAAATAAATATACACACTAGAATCCTACACACACACACACACACACA
>LZPO01008336.1:29203-51605 GCA_001675575.1 Neotoma lepida | reverse complement strand
TTTCTCTGTGTAGCTTTGGCGCCTTTCCTGAAACTCACTCGGTAGCCCAGGCTGGCCTTGAACTCACAGAGATCCACCTGCCTCTGCCTCCCAAGTGCTGGGATTAAAGGTGTGTGCCACCATCGCCCAGCTCCAAAAAAGGGTTTTTAAACCGCTCTTTAGACCACTGTGTGCAGGTGCTTTCAGGGGCCAGAAGAGGGCACCAAATCCCTTGTAACTGGAGTTAGAGTTTTGAATAGCCTTATATGGGTGCTAAGAACCAAGCTTGGGTCCTCTGTAAGGGCAGCAACTGCTCTTAACCACTGAGCTATCTCTCCCTCCTTTGACCTCTGTGGAAGCTCTGAACATAGTGTGAATCACATCAGAGTGAGGTGCACTGATATCTGAACCCGTCTATTGAACAGAGGCTCCTGACGCCAATGCAGTGCCTTCCCCATGCTGCACTCACATATTTCTGAGTTCACTGCCTTTACACTTACTGTTCAGTGATGAGATAAACAGTGTGTTAGAACCCACAGCCCTCAACAAAATGGAAACAGATGCAGAACGTACATAGAACATCAACAGGAGGTGTTGCTGCTCCAGCTGCTGCACACTGGTAATTACACAATACTTTTATTGAGCAATTTGGTGGTAATTCTTGCTGCTATTCCTCCTTAATAAGATCCATTGTGCATCATAAAACTGTAACTGGGATGCAGTTTGTATTCCACTCATATCACACGTCTTTCTAGAGGGTTCTTCCATATCCATAATCTCATCATTATTACTATTACCCTCGAAAGACAGTTGACTTGCATTAATCAGGCCTGCTGCCATTCCCTTGCCAGATTTTCTGCAGTTTTATTGTGCTTTTGGACATTTTAATTAACTTGAAAAATTAATTTTAAAATCTTCCCTTATTAATGTTCTGCCCCATTGGAGATCCCGTCTCCTTGTTTATTATCACTGACCATTTGAAGATGGGGGTCGTTAGCAAGCCAGTCTCCAGAGAACTGCACCATCTTGCCTCAGACTCCGTGCTATTTTTAAATAAGATGAGAATAATAAGCCAAAATTGGGAGTGTGGGAAGGGGAGAGGGGTGTCCTGTTTGGGGACTTAATGGACTTATAATTTCAATTATGCCATAGTATTGACTTCCTCAACAACTTGCTCTCCACAGCAGCCCAGCAATGCAGTTTAGGAATGACAGAGACAGAGGTGAGATTCATTTCTCCCATTTGCCAAGCTTAAGTGAATAATACATGGAGTTGATGAACCCAGAACATTGATGCCGAGCCAAATAAAGAGAATACATCACATAGGACTAAATTTCCTGATCCCTTATGCATTTCCTGGGTCCTGAAAATACAGCAAATGTGCATTGCTCACATGAGTGCTACATTTTCTAAACAAGATTGCGTTTGTCAGTTTTTAGTGACTGTAACAAAATGCCCAAGACACTTAAATGCTAGAAAGGTTTATTTTGACTCATAGTTTTTGGAAGTTCCAGACCATGACAGCTGTGGCCCATGGCAAGGTGATGGGAACAAAGTTTCTAAACTTGTAGCCATGAAGCAAAACAAGAGCAAGGAGGGGCCAGAGCTCCTCATTCCCCTGTGAATTGATGCCACAATGACAAAAGACCTCCCATCAGGCCCCGCATCTCAAAGGGTCTTCCACCTCCCAATAGAGTAGCTGGTGACCATACCTTCAGCACTGACCCAAACCTGCAGGAATAAGCAGGTGTTGAGTGGGAGGGCCAGGGATGAGAAGCAAAGACACTAGGCGGGACCAGGCCTTTCACAAGCTGATGGCTGGTATCAAGCAACTTGCTAAGAGGTACAGCACCTTCTACACTGTCTCCAGGGGGAAAATGAGGCAGAGCCAGCAGAGTCCATCGTACAGTGAGACAAAGTCAGCAGGAGGCTGATCAACAATGCTACATAAAGGGCACATGGTGTCTCAGGAGCATTCCAGACCGAGCACACAGTTGCCTTGAGATTGATAACTCCAGTCTCATCAGGAGAAAAGTCAAGTTTCCAAGAACCAAAGCCATAATTCCTTTAAGGCCCTGACCCCAGCCCAGACTGGCCTTGCCAAGTTTGTTCCTAGGCAAGGACACAGAATTAACGTTCCCATTGCCCTTTCATCAGGGCCTCTGGGAAAGTCTTGGGCTGGCCTGGCTCTCCACACAGCACTTGGGCCTTTGAGGGACATTAAGGACTCAAACTACCATAAGATACACTCACATCACACAAGATAATGCTATTGGTTGGTGGTGGCTTCCTGGTCATGCTAATGAGAACAAAGTTAAGTGTCCACCAAAAGCTGTTTGTAAATGGTAAATGAATGTCCTGAGTATCTGCCTTCTTATCATAAAGATTCAGCACCTTTTCATGTCATTTACAGCAGTGACCTTCAAGTTTGATTATGCAAATCTACTTTAAACTTCATAAAGTAAGTAGATCTTCATATAGCTGCATAGTTTCTGTTGGTTAAGAAGATAGATGAGGGGCTAAGATGTCTCAGTGGGTTGAAGCATGCACTGCTCTAGCAGAAAACCCACGTACCATTTGCGGTACCCATGGAGGGCAGTTCGTACCTGTCTGTAACTCCCGCTCCAGGGCACCAGATGCCGTCTTCTAGCATCTGCTAGGTACCTGCAGTCACATGCATAACCCCACCTCCAACAGACACACAAATACTCATAACTTAAATCCTAAAACGAAAAGGGAAGTAGATGATGAGGTGAATCTGGGAAGGGTGGGAAGGAGGGATAGGGGCGGCGTTGATACAAACACATTGCATATATGTATGAAATTTACAAAGAAGAATTTAAAAGTTAAAGAAAATAGTTGATGAAAGGCTCACATGGATTCAACTAAGTGACAGAAATTCTCATTTTGATGACATTGAGTACTACATTTAGAGCACAAAGCTGTAAGTATGTGGAACATGTTATTTGCTCAGTTTACAGACACTGCCTGGCATGCACTTGTATTTGCATGTTCTTTGGATGAGCTTTGTCCCCAACCCCACCCCAATCCTTNTTTGGACAAGGCCTACGTGATCAGGAACAGAGAACCATATTAGACATGTAACCCATGAACTGAATCTTTAAACCAAAGGGCTCTTTGGGTGTAACTTGAAATACTTTCAAAAGGGCCTGTTTTGGTTGCTGTTGCTGTAATTCTATTTTAAATGCTTGTGCTTTTGCAGAGTAGTAGAAAACAGAGAACTCTATCCAGCTGGCTCCAGGCTCAGCTCCATTCCCAAGCCATCTGCAGTACTGGTTTAATGTAAGGAACTGCCGTGCAATAAAACTAGCTACCACAGCTGTCACTGAAGGATCCAGAGTAACACAGTGGATCCCTTGTAAAGGGTACGGACTAACTCAAGTTCCTTCTGTGTTAATGAAGAGCTATGGGGTTTTTTGTTTTTAAGTGTTTAGAGATCAGTTTTATAACACTTATTCATTTTTAACTATTTTACATATTTTAAATATTTTATAGTGAACATACTCTAAAATTGAGGGGAAGGGGTAATTTCCCTGTGGGAAAGGCTCTGTAGTAGGCATACAATGGCATGCTAGCTGATCCTGCCTGCATGGTCTTTCCACTGACAGAAGATGCAGCCATGGGAAGCAAGGTTCTCTTGGTGCAGAGGATGAGGAGGGTCTTCCAGGAAAAAGCAAAATGGAGTTTGGACTCTCATGCAGCAGAGGTGAATCTTGTGTTAAACATTTGTGGGGGTCTCTGCAAATGCTATAGCCAGTAGAGAAACTGTGTGAGGCAAGAAGGAAATCTGGTTCAGCACAACTCAGTAGCCAGTGTTGGTTCAAACTTTTAGAGTCTGACCCTGAGGAGTTTTTGACATTTTTACACACAGTGCAACTTTGGGCAAGTGTTTCCTAGAGACAACTATCACAACAAAGCTTAGGCATGTACGTAGTTTGAATGTAACTTCCCCATAATCTCATAACAAGTGGCACTATTAGGATGTGTGGCTTTGTTGGAATGGGTATGGCCTTGTTGGAGGAAGTACGTCACTGTGGGGGCAGGCTTTGAGGTTTCCTATGCTCAGGATACTGCCCAGTGTCTCAGTTGACTTCCTGTGGCCTGCATATCAAGATGTAGCCAGTACCACATCTACCTGCATGCTACCATGTCCCACCATGATGATAATGGATTGGACCTCTGAACTATAAGTGAGCCCCAATTAAATATTTTCCTTTATAAGAGTCGCCGTTGTCATGATGTCTCTTCACAGCAATAGTAACTCTAACAAAGACACCATGATTACATCAAAACTCCTTTGCAGAGTAGCTGTGACTGCTTCTCTAAGAACGGTTTCTACTGATGGAGAAACAGTGCTCAGAAGTCTGGGGATTTCAGGTGACGCCTGGCTCTATAGATAGCAAAAGATCACAAGGTTATTAACTACATCCACCCCCAGCTTTCTGGGCAGAAACAGGTATAAATTCCTTCTGTTGAAGAGAAAACCTGTGAGTTTAATGTTCTTGGGTAGGGGTGGGAGTGTGTTCCTAGTGCAGTACTTCTCAAACTATGGGTCTCCGCCCCTTTGAGGTTGAATGACCCTTTCACAAGGGTTGCATATTAGATACCTTGCATACTAGATATTTGCATTATGGTTCATAACATTAGCAAAATTATAGTTATGAAGTAGCAATGAAATACTTTGATGATTGGGGTCACAACAACATGAAGAGGTATATTAAGGGGTCGCAGCGTTAGGAAGGTTGAGAGCTACTGTCCTAGTGCTATGTCTGTGAGCACAAGGATCCTGCGCCCTCCACAAGCATTGAACTCGGAAGAGGACGAGGGGAGAATGGAGGCAAGAATACTACGCTCTACCCTCAAATCCCCTCATATCATGACAGAAGTAAGATTTCCCGTAAGTTCCTTGTCAGAACTTTGGCCACAGCAGTGAGGAAAGTGATGGATACAGACTGTATACATGTCGCCACAGCAGCAAGGGCCTCAGTACAGGAGAGAAGAGCCCAACATGCAGGTTCAGGGACACAAATTTGAGGAAAACTCCCCATGTGCAACTCTCTTTTGAGGATTTATCAAAAATGTTCCTTGGATCTTTTCTTGTTTCATTTCCAAATTCAGACCTAAGTTTCTTCTCCACTTTCCTAAATAATTGAACANAGCCTTTCAACTATCATTTGGTATTTCTTTCATGGCTACTAGAAGTAGATTGAATCCTCCGCACACACCCCTCTAACAGTTCGGCATACTCCATCTAGCCAGGCGGAGTCCTGGTGCTCTTTGGGGATAGGCACTCAGTTCATGACTCATTATCTTTTTTTCTAAGTAGGAAAGATTTTTTTAAGAGAAAAATGAAGAGGTGAACATGCCTTACTGTGTTTGAGGAGGAGAGACAAGGATATCTAAATCTGCCTGAATATATATATATATGTGTGTGTGTGTGTATAAAAGACCTGGGTTCAACATCCCGTGACNGCTCACGGTTCTGTGTTCAGATATAATGAACTAAGAGAAAAGAGAATTCTAATAGAAACCGAAAATCGTCTCCCATGCTACCAGCTTTTTCAGGTGCTGACGGCCTCAGTAAAGGTACACAAGAGCAAGTACTAATTCCTGGGATGATGAAAAAGACGCAAGGCTTCAGGATAAATAAGCCCCACTTGGAAATTTGCACAAATTGCTACTTTCCACTCAAACCAACTACAATGGACAAATGCTCTGTAGACCTTTTGAGATCGATATGTTGAAATCTGGGGAGTGATTTAGTCATAAGGATGAAGCTTCATGAAGGGGAGTCACACACACACACACACACACACACACACACTAGATAGATACATAGATACATAGAAAGATAGATACATACATAACATGCATGATACATACATACATAAATATATACATACACAAATGATAGATGATAGATAGATAGATGATAGATAGATAGATGATAGATAAATAGATAGATGATAGATAGATAGATGATAGATAGATGATAGATGAATAGATAGATGATAGATAGATGATAGATAGATGATAGATAGATAGATAGATGATAGATAGATAGATAGATGATAGATAGATAGATGATAGATAGATAGATAGATAGATAGATAGATAGATAGATAGATAGATAGATAGATGACAGACACATGCATACATACATACATACACACAGATAGACAGATCAGATATCAAAGAACTCCCTCACCCTCACACCATGTGAGGCGACAGTGTTATAACAGGAAACGGCCTCCAGCAGACATCACATTTATTGGCACTTGCATCTTGGACTTCCCAGTCCCCCTGGCTGTAATGAATTAATTTCTGTTGTTGAGGAACCACCCAGATTAAGGTATTCTGTTTTAGGAGGCCAAATAGACTGCAACATCAACAAATTACGTTTAAGCACATCTCAGGACAGAAGCCTATTTTCCCATGAACCACTAGCACAATGCAGGAGGGAAGAGAGATGCTAAGGCCTGAAAACACCACTTCTGGAACACAACTTCCCCTGTTGCTTCACAGGTGCTGAAGTTGGTGACCAGGTCTCAGGTCTGCCCCAGGCTAAGTGCTGAAAAAGCCTTGGGCTTATGTCAACTGTGAGCTGGCCCTGCTCTTAGGTGCACCACAGTCAGAGATTCCAGGTCCAGCATGTCCTACCAGTGGGGCCTTCCCTCACAGTGTTATTATATAACTATGTAAGCAATCAAAGTTCCCTATTGTAAGAAGATATTGCTATAAAGCACCTAAAATTATTAGTTCAGGCCTTAGGATGCAGATTGGTGGCAGAATGCTTGCCTATCATGTGCAAGGCCTTGGATTTGATCTCCAGAGTTGCAAAAACAAATAAAATTTCAGTGATTAGCACAATGTCTGGCACAGAATAAGAATAAACTGTCATCTCTTCTCATAATGCTGTTATTGTTGTTGGTATTATTACCATGATGATCAGTTATCATCATCACCACCCAGTGTGTCCAGAATGTATCCCTAGTGCCTGAGGCACTTGACAGGTACTGAGTGAATGAATGAATGATTGGGCAAGTGAATGCACAATAATAGGTCAGCATAGGCAGCACATGATGAACTGTGGGTTTATGGGCTTTAGAATAAATCACTTCCATGCTCTCTCACACGTCCTTGAAAATACNCGTTCATTTTTAAATCAGCCTCAACATTACAATTTGCAGATTTTTCTAATAAGCTTCTGGAACACAACTCCTTTTAGGGGCTGAAATACTACAAATGTTAATGTTTAACAAGTAAATAGTTCTTCCGAAATGGAGAACAGCACTCAGGAATCCTCTTGGTAGAGAGATCTGTTGAAAATTCTAATTTGCTTTGTTGAAGGCTGAGAACTCAGGCTGTCATTTTCACCCAGAGAGGGTATCTGTTAAGGAGTAAATTCGAAATTGCTTACACAGCTTGGGAGGGACCGTGTGTCCCATTTAAGTGTCTGCAGAGACATATTCAAATAAAAGAAGAAAGAGAAGGCCTGCAGAGCTCAGCCACTGCACAGCAGGTCAAGGGTAGGCGCTACTCCATAGGACCATCTACGAAGCTCAGAGTGAAGAAACAGATGTGGACGGGATAATTAACACCAGCATTCTAAGTAAAAATGAAAGTCAGGCTGCAGAAGCGACTGCATGCACTGACCGAAAGCCCCAGGACAATGGTAGACCAGAAAAGCACATTGAGATTATACAAGCAAACTGAAGCAAAGAGCCGTGTCTCCTTTTACCCAAGGGAGAGAACCTTAAGGTGTTAGTTGAGTACCTTTGTGGTTTCAGCCTGGCACCAGCTTCTGGGACCCTTATCTCCCCATTCAGCCAATCATTTCTTTCTGACCACTGAGCCCAGATGAGGCATCGGGCAGGCTTTTAGCTCTGACTCTGAGCAGCCAGCTTGTGCTCCTGTGACTCTGTTATCATCTGAATCTAAAGTGCCCCCCACAAACAGACTCACTGTTACAGTTGGAATCTGGAATGCCCCCCACAAACTGACTCACTGTCACAGTTGGAATCTGGAATGTCCCCCACAAACAGACTCACTGTTACAGTTGGAATCTGGAATGTGTCCCACAAACAGACTCACTGTCATAGTTGGAATCTGGAGTGCCCCTCACCAACAGACTCACTGTTACAGTTGGAATCTAAAGTGCCCCCCACAGATGGACTCACTGTTACAGTTTGAAGTGCCCCCCACAAACAGACTCAATGTCACAGTTGGAATCTGAAGTGCCCCCGACAAGTGCATGTTCTGAATTCTCTGGCTATTTTAAGCTCTGGAACTTTCAGGAGGGGAGGTCACTAGAGGGGGCTCTTTGAAAGTCTTTAATCCTGGGACAAAGTTCTGTCTTCTGTCTACTTCCTGACCCACCATCAGTGAACAGCCCATCACAGCACACTCTGGCCATCATGCCTTCCCCACCGTGATGGGCTGAGGTCTCTCTGAAACCCACATAAATCTTTCTTCTCTTACACCACTCTGGTGGATATTTTGGTCACAGCAATGTGAAAGTAACTAGTCTGCTCAGTGCCTAGAGCCTCAAATCTTCCTTTCTGTCAGGTGTGTGCAAACTTGTGACACTGAAACACAGTCTTGTCATCTACAAAGTTCCTACTGGAGAACCATGACATCAAGTTAGAAAAGGCTTCACAAAAATCCCAATGTTTTTAACATTCACAGCATGGGGTGCGTGCAATCCACGGACCATGAGTTGAACATGCCTGTGCCTTAGATGACTGTCTTAATGCTGTTGCTGTTGTTGTTGCTGCTATAACTAAAACACCAGGCTGACTCAAAATCAGGAAATTTCCTAAGGAATAGAAGCTGAGGTCTGAGGAGATGGCTCAGCTGGTAAAGTACTTGCTTCACAAGCATGAGGTCCTGAACCGCATAGAAGCTGGGCATAGCAGCTTGTGCCTGTAATACCAGTGATGTCAAGAAAAGAGGCCAAGTCAGGCCGCAGGAAGCTCACGGGACAGCTAGCTTTGTTTAAGTGGCAAAGTTAGAGGCCAATGAGAGGCCTAAGGTGGAAGGGACCTGATAGCCACACCAAGGCTGTCTTCTAACTTCTGCATGTGCACCATGTATGCGTGCATCCACATCCACACCCATGAACATGTGNGTATATGCACACATACCCATTACACAAACCCGTCTCTCTCCCTCCCTCTCCCTCTCCATCTCTCTCTCATACACACAGAAAAAGGACTTCTGAAAGCTAGGAAGTCCAAGACTGTGGCACCTAGCTTCTGGGTGAGGGCTTCAACAAGACCAAAACAATTAGCTCACTCCCACAAGAAAAACTTAATCTTTCGTAACAACCAAACACCTTTGAAGACTCTCATCACCTTTAAACTCCATTATATTGAATATTAAACTTCACTGCCATTTGTGGCAGAGATAAGCGACATCCAAACCATAGCAACCATCTTCTAGNACAAAATACATGGAATGTTCAAGAAGTATTAGGTAGACGAGGATGAGTTAAATATAGGGGGCCAATGTGAGTGTTACGGCTCTGGAGGGAAAGGCACCCTGACTGTCGGAAGTCAGGCTACACCTGCAGCTGTGAAGGGAAGGTATCCTGGATACCTACAGCTGTGAGGAGAAAGGTATCCTGACTTGTCAGGAAGTCAGGCTACACCTGAAGCTGGGTTCTGATGGGGANTGGTCTCCCCTCAGTGTGTGGCAATCCTGCTCCTCTCTAAGAGGGAGTCTGCTGCNACTGAGCTCTGCTCTGCTCCTCTGTGGGAGTTTCTCAGCAGAGAGGTCTGGTGCTTCTCAGCTCAGGCCCAGCTTGTTACTTCTTTGCTTCACTCTGCTAAGAGGGAAACCTCTACAGAAACGGAATAATTTTGGTCCTGCTCCAGCGAAAAGTTGTTACTTCTGCTCTGCTGCCCTAAGGGAGTTTCCCAGCAGACATTCTGCTCTGTTCAGGTGAAAGAAGGTCTTCACCCAAAACTCTTCCAAAAGATTTATTTGGGAGAGAAGAATCCAGGAGAGTGGCTGCCTCTGCCATTGTGGAGAAGGGCAGCTGCCAACTGAACAGGCACAGGGCTTATACAGGGCTACTTAGGGGCAGAGGTTCTCCAGGGAGAAGATTTTTCAGGGTGGGAATTGGTCAGATTTCAATCCCCTTAAGCTTGGACAAGACCAGACTGGCTAGATTTTGTGCTCAGGGATTGGTTGGTTTCCTGCTCAGTTGATCAGGGGAGGTGTGTTTCTTTGGCTCTGGTTTCAAGGTCCAACTGTGTTTCTTTCACTGGCCCTTTTTAGCCTTTTGACTCTCATTTCAAGGCCAGGGTGTGTTTCTTTCACTGGCTCTGGTTTCAGGGTCAGGGGCTCTGGTTTCAGGGTCAGGGTGGGTCTCTTTCACTGGCTCTGGTTTCAGGGTCAGGGTGGGTTTCTTTCACTACCCCTTTTATCCTACAGTCAATATTTGGGCTGAAGGGAAAGTGAGCTCTGTGTGGTGGAAGCTCATGTCATTTAACTGCAGGTCACAGCGTGAGTGAGGTCTAGTGTCTGTAGAACTAGATGGTCTCTTCTAGAACTTTAGGGACCTATTGTTTTATTACATTGTCACAGTTAGCTTAACTGTCAGCTTGACACAGCTTAGAGCCATCTGAGAAGGGAGTCTCAGTTGAAAGATTGCCCAGATCAGATTGGCCTGTGGGCATGTCTGTGGGANATTGTCTTGATTGCTAATGTGTGTAGGAGGGTCCAGCCAACCCTCTGTGGGCAACATCATTCCCTAAGATGTATAANAAAGCTAGCTAAGGGGCCAGTGATTAAGAGCACTGGCTGCTCTTCCAAAGGATCAGGGTTCAATTCCCAGCACCCACATGGCAGCTCACAACTGTCTGTAACTCCAGTTCCAGGGAATTCAATACCCTCATACAGACATACATGCAAGTAAAAACACTAATGCACATGAAATAAAAGACAAATAAATAATTTTTTAGAAAGAAGGAGGAGGCTAGCTAAGCCTGAAGTGAATGAGCAGCAAGTAGCTTTCCTCCATGGATTCTGCTTCAGGATCCTGCTTGTGTTCCTGCTTCCCTCAATGATGGGCTGGGACCTATCATCTGAAATAAACCCTCCCTACCCTAAGTTACTATTGGTCAGAGTGTTTTATCATAGCAACAGAAAGAAAACTATAACAATGTTATTTAAAAGCTANGGGTACAACTCAGCAGTAAAGCACTCGAATAACACATGTACATACACACACATACATGTGTGTGCAAACACACATGTATATATACATATGTATTACATTTACATATGTGGATATATGCATATGTATTAGAGTTTAAAGCTTTTTTAATGAAGCATCTAGTATCAATAAATAGTTAAACAACATTTTCACTTTGTCTTACTAAATACTTGATTATAATGTCATCTCCATTCACATACTTGGCTATTATAGGAATAATTTTAATTTATTCTGCTCATATAATTGACTCTCAGCTTTATTGTTTTCTGTATTTTGAGAATTTTTCTAAAATTTTCACATTGCTCCGTCTCACCCTTGCAGATCCTCTCTGCCCTTGGTCTCCACTGCCCGTCTTCATTCTCTCCCCCANTAACTCTGTTCAGGTACCAAAGAAAGTCTCTGAGTATCAGCATGAATCAAGAGGCCAGCCCCTGTGCAATCAAGTGAAAGGAAAGGGGGCCATTAAGCACACACACTCTTCAAGCCAGGACTGCAGGATATTTCCGACCACAGACTATGCTGATCGCAAGCCGCAGGCAGGCCTGCCTTCAATCCCTCTGCAAACTTGAAGGCAACACTCACTTGTCAGGACAGTTTCATGGAGTCAAAGAACTAATAAAACAAAATAAACCCATTAACACAATTCAATTCTAACTACACTGTTGCTGATTGCAGTTTAATTCTGGGTGGATTGTTATTCTTTAGTTAACTGGAAGGAACAACATTCTTACTCCAAGGGTAAATGAGGAGATAGCCATAATGATTCAGATTATTAACTGACTAAAGTCTAGAAACCCAAATTAAAGTGATNACTCCAAGAAAACAGAGTAAACCNTGTAAAGAAACTCGATGCATCCCATGTGTGATCAAGTTCCTATTGGAGTCTGCATAGTCCTCAAGAACTAGACATGATGGACCCAAAGCCCATTTTACACCTATAAAGAGTTCAGCACTGGGACTGGAGATGGCTCAGCAGTCAGGAGTGCCTTGTGCTCTTCTAGAAGACCTGAGTTTGGTTCCCAGCACCCACATCAGGAGGCTCACAACCATCTGTAACTTCAGCTCCAGGAGATCCAATACCCTTTTCTGGCATCCAGGAATACTGCCCTCATGTTGCATAAACACGCAAATAATAATAATAAATATTAATTTAAAAGTTGATTGACACTTTCTGGGCTACTTGGGGAAGGGTCTGTTCAATGTCATTCTTGATTCCTGTCATAACCTAAAAGGACACTTTCACACAGTGTTTGCCAAGGAAGAAAGATGTCCTCAAATTCCTTGCAGGTAATCAACCTTGAATTCCAGATGGGTGGAATACTTTTACAATAGGAAAGGGTAGAGCTCCATTGCAAATCTAAAATTACCTGGGAAACTTCTAGAGGCAATTTGTAGCATTGCTGCCATTGAAAGCCTTACTAGAGTCATTGTCTTCTCCTCAGGAATACCAGCCAGTGGGCTGTGCTGGAATTTTCCTCCGCCAAGGGAGCCACCCCAGTTGCTGGCCACTTTACTCTGGGGATCTTCACTAACTAGATCCAGACATCCTCTAAGTTACTTCATCTCCTGGTGGTGACTGTTCCAAGCAATGACCACTTGCCAATCATAAATATATCTTACATCAACCTGNCGCCCCAGCTCTCTGTAACAGATTCTCCTCTGTGCTCTCTGCATTGCCATCCCATAGAACACCAAAGGCACCAAGGTTTTGCTATGGTGGTTGCAAGCCTCAGAAGTTCTATGCATACATGACACCATCTCTAGTGAATACTGTAGGTGGGTGTGTCTGAGCTCCAGGTCTGAAAGATCCTGAAGAGACTGAAAAACGCAGACNCAGGCTGTTCCTAATAAAGCCATAAGGGGTTTTGAGGGTGAGTTCACTGCAGCTCATCCTGAGGCAGGAGACTGGTCTTCAGAAAGCAAGTACCCTGTGTTTCTATCCAGCAGGCTGGAGCACTTAGCCAAGCCCTGAAGATCAGCTTCTGGCTCCTAGCACTCAGGCCATTGAGTAGGTAGGAAAAGCCTCACTGTTCTCCTGCAGACAGATGAAAAATGGAAAGAAATCTGATGGAGAAAGAACCCCAGCTCTTACAGTGCAAAACGTCTCAGTCTGTCTGTGACTCCTAGGGTTCTCTGTTGCTGTTGTCATCTGCCTCCTGCTTCCATGGCTTAGCTAATTCCATATATAGACACCCGACACCTACATCTGCTATACACTCTCCTGTGTCAGGCTTTCTTTTGGGCAAACAACCAGCTCCCAAATCATAACACAGAAATTATTATTANTTATAAATGCTCAGCCTTAGTTGACGCTTGTCCCACTAGCTCATATAACTTAATTTACCTGTTTCTCTTCATCTATGTTCTGCCTCAGAGCTTTTTACCTTTCTTTCATTCTGTATGTCCTACTCTGTGTCTGGCTGGCTGGCTGGCTGGCCCTGGGCATCTCCCTCTCTTTNTCCTTCATTCTCCCTTCTCCCCTTGAGCCTAGATTCCTTCTCCTACTTATTCTCTCTGCCTGCCAGCCCCACCTATCCCTCTACTGCCTAGCTATTGGCAGTTCAGCTTTTTATTAGACCAATCAGGTTCCTTAGGCAGGCAAAGCCTACGGAACACACATCTTTACATCATCAAACAAATGCAGCATAAACAAATGTAATACACCTTTACACAGTTAAAGTAATATTCCACAACACTCTCCCTTCCGATTCCATCAGACTCTGCATCTTTCTGTCTTCCCCCCAAATCCAAAATGTCTTGTTCAAGAAATAGTAGACTTCAAGGCAGATGTAGGACAGGAGCTAGTGTCCCAGTACTGGGTCAGGACACCCCGCTGCAGCAGGTGCTTGGTCCAGAGACAGTGAGCTCTGCACTGAGTTCAGCACACTGCAGAAAAGAGAAGCTAGGCAAAGGTGAAGGCTGAGAAGTGGTTAGACCTGCAGATGGCACACATGAGAGGCCACAAAGACAGGTGCCAGACAACAGGCTCCCAGAGTTCCAGGCCAGGTCAGATCCAGGCTAAGCTACTGCAGCCTTCATGCACCTCGATGACTCTTCTATGTCAGNCATTCTGACAAGTGTCTACATTTTTCCAAAGCCCAAAAACCAAGAGGGCAAATGTTCTGAACATCCAGTAAGATATTGTCCCTAAGGCTGTTTGTGTCATGGACACATCCTCCACATACATGACAAATGGGAAAAGAAAGAGGAGTCTGTCTCTATAAAGACAAAGCTGAACACTTGGGAAAACTTATTTCTACAAATAACTAAAATCTGATTTCAAATTACTATCAAGAAATTACTGGTAAATGACTTGCAAAGAAATCACAACTCCAAAGGATTCTGAGCATAAACATCTTTGAAAGCCTTAGATTCTCTGCACTAACAAAACACAGGAAAACAAACTTGGACTACACACCTGCAACTATGGGTGTCATTTATATGTGAATCCTATGAGCACAATCCAAAGAACACAATGTAAGAAGAGGTCTTGTNTCTGTGTGAAAAGAATGTGGGTTTATTGTGTTTTTCTAATTTTTTATTATTTTAATTTTTTAATTGAAGGCAGGCCTGTTGGTAGTGATTTCTAACCTCAGTTACTCAGGAGCCTGAGGCCAAAGTTCAAGGTCTTCCTGGTACACAGAGCACTCAAGGCTAGTCTGAGTAATTTAATGAGACGTCATCTCAAAACAAAACACTAAATTGGAGGGTTGTGGGTGTAGCTCAATGGTGCAGCGTAGAGGTACACTATATTTAGCATGTTTAAGGCCCCCAGGTCAAATTGTCAGTTCTGAAAGAAAAAAATAGTAGCTAAGAGTCTTGGAGCTATTGCAGCCATGATGGGGAGAAGACTAAGGAAAGCACATATGTGGAGACCAGAGGACACACCTGTACTAGCAGGTACGAGGAAGACNNTCTCTGTTCACACCCAACCACACAAGACCAGAGATAACTGGGACATCGTAATTATTGATCCATGTCATGTCTTCCCTGGAAGATCTCAAAAAACTGGAGTTCTTAGCCTGCAATGAAGAAATAATGGATTCTGCTTTGAGATAATAGAATTTGAAAACAGACAGTCCAGGCAGGAGAGCCAAGTTGTGGGAACCTGTGTTGGGTCCTTCCATCCACTGCTACCAGTCTCAGAAGTTTCAGGATTCAGGAAAGGCATGGTGTTCAGAAGGACTGTAGGACTCACGCTGTTCAGGAGCTCAGGGTAACCTTAGGATTGGACACTTGGATTCGNATTCACAGCTCAGTGGGTGTCAGGTCGATAGGAGCTTGACAGCATTCGGCAGCTCTGTGAGCCCCGGGCAACTAGCGCCATGCAGGGCAGATTTTTAGCCATATGGACAATCTGTGAACAGCTAAATCATCATCTAGGAAGATGTTTNCATGAGAAATCTATGTCGGCAAGCAAAGCTCTTCTTACCCACCCCATGCAGACATAGCCACGTGCATCACAGGGCTTTTAACTTCTGTGGGGGAGGAAAGTGAAATGGTGCCACNCTTGCTTTACCTCGGGTATGACATCATTCCACATTGAATAATCCAAATCTGGGGAAATTGATGTCAGATTGCTATGTGGTTTGCCTCTTCGTGCTGTGGTCATATCCCTGNAGTTGGGCATGTGACACTCTGAGTAGAATCAGCAGGGATATGGATGACCACTGAAGGAAGCAGCCAATCCAAGGTCAAATGATGCAGAAAAAAANGATAATCCTGTTTTTTCTCCACTTGGATTAACAATGTGCAAAGAGATTGGACTGTTTGAAGTCTAACTGATGCTAGACATGTGCAAGGTAGACACAGAGTTCCGTTAGGATAAGACCGGCCCGATGATGGGGCCATGTGCGGACGCCTGCTGTCAATCACTGTGCTTCCCTACTAAGCCTTTTAAGTGATAGTAAAGACTCTAGGTTACTCATTGTGAAATTCAAATACTAGCTTATGCCATAAATATAACTCATTGGGTCATAGGATTCCAAGAAGGTCTCAATAATAAAACTGAAAAGTGAACCAGTGAGATGGTTCCATGGATTAAGATGCTTGCTGCCAAGCCTAGCAACCCAAGTTTGATACCAAGGACCCACATGATGGAAAGAGAGAACAGACTCCTGAAAGTTGTTCTCTGACCTCTGACCTTGGCACTTACACACCCACATCTCACATATGCACATATAACTTGAAAGACAGAGATGGAGGTGGAGACCAGTGACCTCTGAACCATAGAGTTCAAACATCTCTAGAACCCATCTCTCAGCCTGGTGTCAACCATATACCTATCTCACAACTTCTGCCTTCATGAGAAAATAAAACCATTGGTACCACCACAGTCTGAGTTTACATTTTAGAATCAGTGCTCTCAAGATTCCTAGTGCTCCCTTGGCTGATGGAAGAATTATTATTAGCTCAGTTCCTGTCACATCTTTCTCTGGACCAGTAGATGGAGCGTGGTGTGATATCTACTGTCACCCCCCACCCCATCTCATCACTCTTTCTACATGTGGTCCCCACAGACCCATAAAGAGCCAAGTTTATTTATTTGATATGTTTATTTTATCCTTTTGATTACAAATAAAAACTGTATGTGTACTGGGGAGATGCCTCAGTGAATAAAGTATTTGCTGCACAAACATGAAGACCTGAGCTCTGAACTCTGGCACCATGAAAGAAGCCAGGTACAGCAGCACACAGAGACAGGCAGGTCCCAGGGGCTCGCTGACCAGTGAGTCTAGCTCCAGGCTCAATGAGAAGCCNGCTCTGAAAACTAAGGTGAAGCACCATAGAGGAGGACATCCAGTGTCAACCTCTGGCTTTCACACGGGTGAGCACGCACACATGCATGCGCACACACACACAATTTATACATACTCATGGTGTATGGCATGATGTTTTGATAAATGCATAGACTAAGGCTAATTATCATACACCTCACATACTCACTTTTACGATGAGAACACATTAACTTAGTAGGCCAATTAGCTATTTCTCTAATTGGCATGTGAGTCTATGAATGTAGACACATTTCAAACTAGCTCACACTGCTCCCCTAGCACCTAAACAGTATTTGAGCTATGTAATAAACAATTATTAGTTAGTGTTATTCTATCTTACTGTACCTATTTAATAAACATGTATAGGAAAGGTGTATACAGATTTCAGTTCCATCAGCAGTTCCAACATCTGTGGCATCTTGAAACCCTTACTGTGTGGATAAGAGGAGTCCACTGTATTTTTATTTCCTGAACCTAACGACACTAGTCCCTTAATATCTCAGTTCCCCTGGGGACACTCTATGCCATCTCTNGCTGTCACTCTGCATTCCCCTGTACAATAAGAACAGGACATGGGTCTTTGTATGCAGGTGGTAGCTAACAAACCTATCACAAGGTATTGCATTGTGACTCCACACTGAAGGCTGAGGAGTGGCAAGCCACTCAGAGTAGTTGTAGACTGCAGAGTAGGGGGTGGGTAGAGCCACCAGGGGATGGACCAACTGACCATGACTAAGCCCCAAGAAGTATCCATGAGGTACATAAACTCATAAGATTCATGTACCAGGAGATACATAACTCATGATGTTAGCAGCAGGTCAGAACAGACAGTGGACATCTTTGAAAAGAGCCAAGAGCCTCCCTAGGAGAGTTCAAGGACCAGCCTAGGGTCCTTCCCAATCACCATGAAAACAAACAACATCCCCANTGTTTCAAACAAGTTCTTCAACAACACAAACACTAGAGAAAAATGAAAAGCAACAAAGAAAATGCAGACCACCAGGCATTTCTACAGTCAACATGTTTATCTATACTTGAATGTGTTAGACAGTAGAGAAGTCTCCTAAGAGACAATACAGTCTTTGAAAATGACACTTTTCTATCCTTTCTTTCAATGTGAAAAAATAAGGTACCAGGGTGGTGATGTGAAACAGGGGAATTCAGAGGACAGTGGGAATATTGTCACGCTCCCCTAGGGAGCTAAGGAGAAGGAGCCTATGGATTGGANCACGTCTCAGGAATATGAGGCATCCAGATTGAAGAGCACTATGGGAAATAGTCCCTTGATCTAGATGGCTGAAGNTATGTGAGCACAGGAGTGCATGATCTTCTATTGTAGCTTATTCTCTTTTCTAGACAGGTCTATAATCACTGTCCCTTGCCACTACCTGGCTGCAAGCTTTCAGGAAAATTCATTCAACATCAAAACCTACAGGATAGGACCACTAGAAACTTAAAAGTTGGATAGTAAATGGATGAATGCCTCCAGAGTCTGCAACCTGCATATCACACCTCATGGCCCTAACCAGCCCAGGAAGAGAAAGGAAAAAACCTTCCTGTCTCAAACTATGTTAGAGCAAGGTGGCTCTCAAGAGGGAGGGTAAAGAAGGCAAAATGTACGACAACCTGAATGTAAGAGNAACAATAGCCATCAAAATGTGAACCATTGGGGCTAGGGACACAGCTCAGTTNGCAGACAGCTTGCTTGAAATGCAGAAAGCCCTGGGTTCAGCCCTTAGCATTGCATAAAGTAGGCATGGCAAGACATCCCTGCAGTCAGGAGATGGCGGTAGAAGGATCAGAACAAAAACAACAAAAATGAATAATAATTCTTTTAAGTGCTACAGTGGGTGACCTTTGTCCTTCTAGAACTGTTGTACAATGGATCCATGGTGTTTTGTTCACAAGTAAAATAATTAGGAATCAAATAATAATAACAACAACAACAACATAAAGTCAAACAGCAGTGGCTGTTAAAAAACTATGGATGCTGTCTCACTTCTGCACACCAGCTGGGTCTGAGTTAACTAGAATTCTACCTGCAGGGCACCTGACTTAGGACCTGAGGGTCCATGCATATCCTGAAAAGGCCAGTGTCTACAGCAGCAAATGACATGCCAGCAGAGTGGTCCAGGTACTGAGGAGGGTTGGACTGTGACCTTGGAGGACAGTCCTAGCGGCACCCAACCACAATTCCCTGTTTTGGGGGACTATCCTGAAACACACACAGCAGCAGCAGCAGCATAGAGACTGGCCAAGGCAAGAAGAACTGAGAGAGAATTTTAGTCAGATCTACACTCCTTGGAGCTGACTTTGATGAAGTTATGCATTTCCACTTTGGTGGACTTTTAGTCATGGAGTTGTTCATCTCTAGGAGACCTCAGAGTTTATGCAATTGCACTTCCTCCCATTGCAGTTGAGTTTCAGTGCAGAGAAGGACAGAATGGGCACTCCACAGTGTAAGAATCAGGGAATCAGGCTCCAGTGCAGAGAAGGACAGAATGGGCACTCCACAGTGTAAGAATCAGGGAATCAGGCTCTGCAGAGAAACAGTGCCAGCCAGTATGATGAAAGAGAGGGCAGAGATTGATTTATTTTAAGGAATTGGCTCACTGTGGAGGCTGGCCAAACCAAAGTCCACAGGAAGCCCAGAGAGGNGCAGAAGCTGCAGCTGAAGTTCAAGGACTGCCTACTCATGGAATTCTCTCTGACTCTCAAAGACCAGTCTTTTCTGCTGAAGCTTCCAGCTGGTTACATGAGGCCCACCCACATTGGGGAGCTCAGTTTTCTCTGCTCAGAACCCCACTTACTTAGATGTTCATCCCCAAACACGCCCTCACTGATATCCAGAGGAATAGTTGACCACCCATCTGGTATGTGGCCCAGCCAAGTTGGCACATAAAAATTGGGATCAAAAATAGAATTAACACTAAATCTTCTGATTTCATAAACCCATTCTACTTGATCATGTAGTCCCAATAACTTTCACGCTTTTGAAACAACAAAATTCCAGAATCTTTTTTTCCAGGCAGGAAGCTGGGGCAGTGAAACATGATACTCAACAGTGTATCTGTTTTTGTGCTTTACTTGAATTTCCCAGCCGTAAGGCTGCCTGGGCACATTTCAAAACCAAGAAAGAAACAAAATATTTAAAGCAACCAACTCCAAGACCCCCAACTCTATGAAAGCCCAACACCAGATTACTTCACCATAAAATAACAGTGGCATTATTGGNGACACCCTTGGAGAGCCTCAGGTGTTAGAAGCAGAATATTGAAATTATAAATCACTAAGAATTCAATGGAAGCCACAGCAAGCNTCTCAGACGCCAGCTCTCATCTTCAGCCCTAGCGTTGGGTGTGACTCTTCAGCAGAGAAGAGATGCATTAGCGTCCACATTTTCCCACTTGTCTTCAAGTTTCTATTTCAACACTTTGAATTTCACCCCCTACAGTCCCTTTTTCTTCATTAAAGGAAGGGGGAACAACTGAACTTCACCCCCTCATTGAGAAGGCTGTATTAGAGGAAGAGAGAGTCCTTCACGGATAATGAGATATTACTCACACAGGAAGCTGTGTTATGGCCATTTGAGAATGCCACCAACATCTCATTACCATAGTGCCACTTGTGTCAGTTGCCCTCACACCTCTTGTGAGGATTTATCGACTTAATCACTCAGAAAATCCTACATGTGGGGGAGATACCTGGACTCTCCAGCTGCTGGGTGGGATCTGAGTGGTTTGGAGAATGAATAAGCAAGTCAACTCCATTCATCTCACGTGTCATTGACTTGGAAGCAAGTGCCAGGATGGAGGCCCAAGGTCTAAGTGACTGATGTGACTGCAGAGCCAGTGTTCGTAACAACCCAAATCATTAAATCTCACCTTCAAACACCAATCCATCTTTTCCTCAGGACAGTGATCTGCTGAGAAATGGATTAGTCAATGCAAGCTGCCTTAACAAATACCATGGACTGGGGGCTCGGCTTGAACAGCAGGCACTGATCTTCCCCCTAGTTCCAATGCTGTCTCTTATACACATCTAGATGTGTATAAGAGACAGGCTCCACTGTCTCCTTCTCTTCATATGTCAGGATGCCACTCCTCTCAGATTGGGGTCCCACTCACACAATCTCACTTAACATTCACTCTGCATAGGCCCCATTTCCAAATACAGTTATACTGNGGATTGGGGCTTCAGCATAGGAACAGGAGGAGACCCAGTTTAGACNATGGCGGACAACAGTGACATGCTGTCCTACTTGACTTTCTATTGTTGTGATGAAAAGCAACTTGGGAAAGGAAGGTTTTCTTTTATCCTTCACTCACACTTCATCACTGAGGGGAGTCAGGGCATGAAGTCAAACAGGATCCTGGAGAAGGAAATGAAGCACAAACCAGGGAGGATTGCTGCTTACTGGCTTACCCATGATGGCTTCCTCTACCTTTCCTATATAACCCAGAACCAACTGCCCAGGGTCGGCTCCACCCATAGTAGACTGGGCCCTCCCACATCAATCACGTGCCCCACAGGCCATGCTCACAGGCCAATCTGATGGACGCAATCCTCCAATTAAGGCTTGCTTTTCCCACGTGACTCTAGTTTGGTCAGGTTGACAAAACAAAACACCTAACCAGTATGCTCACCTGATACATATTTTACTACTATCTAAACTTTATGTGGAGAATTTTTTTTCTCTTCACTGNCNTTTTTTTCCTGCCAGGAAAAGTTCCACTAGAGAAAGCAAATATTTACAAACAACAAAAATATGCCACTTAATGAGATTTCACTTGTAGATGGCACTCTCTGAATGAACAGTGATAATCCCACTCCTAAAGTGGTAAACACAACATTGTAGATATATACTGAAGAATTCAACTAGCCTCCCCTCCTTCTTGTTTTGGATCCCTATTCATCCATTCTGGGTCGAGACAAGCTTTGTGGAAAGGGAGGAAGNGAGAGAGGAAGGAAGGAAGGGAGGGAGGAAGGAGGGACCAACAAAAATGTTTTAATATTTTTAAAAGCCCTGTGACAATTTATAGAAAATGTTTTTCTTATTATTTTATGTAATGTTTGGGATCCTTTCTTTAATGAAAAGGGAATGATTCACAATTAACTTATAAGAACTCAAAATATACTTGGAAAATAGTCCCAATAATTTACTTGTGCTCATGGACTAAATCCAACTTGACATGGCTGTTAGAACTTAAGTGGGGACACATCTGGCCTGACAGATTCAGGAGTTACTCTGGCATCTACTCAACTTACCCAAAGTTAACTCTACACAGTTGACAGACAGGAGACAGGCCTCAGCACGGCACAATTCCTAAATGCAAGCCGCTCAGTAGAGCAGATTTTACACACACACACACACACACACACACACACACACACACACACA
>LZPO01008336.1:10295-21408 GCA_001675575.1 Neotoma lepida | reverse complement strand
TGTGCTAACAGCATGATTTGTACCAATTCTGACTTTGCTAATAATTGGTCCAACACCTAGGATAATTAATTTCGTACCTGAATATTCTGACACTGGTAGCTAAACAAGTAACATAGTTATGTCAAAATACAGTGTGCCAACGAGAAGTAAAGTCCCCTAGTGTTAATGCAAGGTCCCTAAAAGAAGACAGCATTTTTTTAATGACCTTAGAGATGGATGCATGGGTGTCTGCTGTTGCATTGCTCTTCATATTGGCCACAGTTACGTGGTATACATAGTCTTATTTCATGTAAATAGNTNTTTCAAAAGCTGCTTTCAAGTTTTTCTATCTTTTATTCATTCTTTGATGATTTTGTAGATAAAAATTTTTAAATGAAAGGAAGGTAAAGCAAGGGTTAACAGCTGCTGGTAGACTCTGCAGAAAGGAATAAGTCTTTGAGCTAAGGCTTCATGCCTTCACCGTAGTGGGCAGCTCCTCGGATGGCAGAAGCACAGTGTGGTGCCCAGACGAACAAGTAGACAATGAAAGAAAGAGATCCTGTGATCTTTACATCCTTGGCTAGTCTTGAATTCCCCACAGCTGTTCCTGAACAAAGGAACATTCTGGAACTGGAGTTGTCTCCCTTGGGATTGGTCATCCTGTGCTTTATTCCTCAAGAGTCTTTTTTGCCAATGATGAAAGCCAGTTCCCAGGCCACAGTGGACATAAAGGCTTTTATGACATCCAAGTGTTTGAGGAGGCTGGCGGGAGCAGGCACTGGGCACTCCAGCAGCCCNACTCAGATCTTGGGAACGCCTTGGAGCTAGTTCCTCCCCACTGACCCGAGAAAGCCCTTGAATGTCACTTCAAGGAGATCATCTAGTTTCTATTTTGCAGGTTTTTCTGTTTCCACAAGGCAGTTGTCTGGACATAACACAAATGGCAGTTGATCCCAACAAAAAGTGAATGGAAAGAGGCCGGGCAAATACCCACCTGAAGGA
This sequence comes from Neotoma lepida, assembly GCA_001675575.1. Taxonomy (NCBI): domain Eukaryota; kingdom Metazoa; phylum Chordata; class Mammalia; order Rodentia; family Cricetidae; genus Neotoma; species Neotoma lepida. Next base: position 20,427 of record LZPO01008336.1, on the reverse strand, counting down.
ATTCACCGTGGTTGCTCGTAGAAGGTCCAGGCTCCCTTCAGCCAGAGGTCCTGTGAGAGAATGCAAGGCTGGGGACATCCTGTGGTCAGTGCGAATTTCCCCCAACCACACAAGACCTTTTTTCCTTGGGCATCTCTATTCACACTGTGTAAACTATAATACTGTAACAAAAATTCCTTATTAAAGAAAGAAACTGATTTCACTTTTAGAATCATGTTTGGGCCAATTGACATTTTTATATTATCTGAAGTAAACTGACCTCAGGCAGGACATGTCCTCAGTTATTCTGACACCACTCTCCAAGGAACCACCTTCGAAAGTTCAATGTGAAATTGAACTCCAACCAGATTTCTTTCTCCCTGTCTCCATCTTGTCCCTCTTGTCTAACACATGCAACCTTGTAAGTGAGATATATTCATTTGCTATGATTGCCATGATAAAGAATCACAGACTGAGTGGCTTAAACAATGGAGATGTGTGTCTCCTAGTTTCAGAGACTAGAAGTTCCTCTTCAAGGTGTCACCCAGGTTGACTCCTCTGTGGGCTCAAGGGAGAGGATGTGTTCCAAGTCCCTGCTTGCACGTGGCTGCCTTCTCCTTTTGTTCTTGTGCATGTCTGAATTTCCTCTTTTTTTAAGAACACCAGTCATATTGGATTGAAGCCAACCAAATCTCTTGTTTTCGCTCCATGCCCCTGTAAAGATCTTAGCTCAGAGAATACATTCTAAGGTACTAAGGGTTAGGACTTCATGAATGTGAGAGAGATACATATTCAACCTGGAACACAGGGCTTTGCCAAAACCCCCTCTCCATGTGGCAATTGGTGCATGTAGGCTATAGTTTCGTCAGACTGGATTGTGCACAGGAGAGAAGTCAGACTTCTAAGCATTCGTGTGTTCAAGTGTACATGCCATATAGAACACTCAGGGGACCTGGATCTGATGAAAATACCCAGAAAAACAGGAAGAATTCATCACTAATCAAGATGTGGATTTGTTCTGTACCACTCACCAGGTCATAGAGAGATGGCCAGTGTCACATGGGATGCATTCCATGACNCACACTACTGCTTTTCTTTCCAGTTATCTTTGTGGTTTCTGTGTTCATACTNGGTACAACTTCTATTTCAACCAGACCATGATTATTTAGCAATGCAAATGGCATATTCTAAAGNCTTGAGACACTCATTGACCAATTGGGAACAACCTCCCATCACATATTTTCACAAAGGCGAGTGATATGGGGAGTGAGTCACCACAGGTCCTTTCCTTTCTGTGTCCTTGTTAACTAGTGTAACAGAGTCTGGCTAATAAATAACCATAGATAACCATGTGACAGCTAAGCCTATGGTTTCAACTGTATCACACATCCATATGAGAGCTGAAGTCCAACAGCTCCTAGACATAGTGTAGCCCCTATCCCCAAGAGGATTCCTCTGGCTTTTGGAACTTTGTCACCTAAGAAAATCGAGGGTTCATCTCAACAAGGTTAATGAAGGTGATAAAACTCAGTACTGTGTTGCTGTTAAAAAAAAAAGTACTGAAGGAGCTGAAGAAAAAAAATTGAACTATCAAATACAAATGATGGCTGAACAGTACTGGTAACTTGAAATTCTAAAGATCCCAAGGGCAGCTTAAGGTGATTGTTATAACCCAATCTTTACAAAACCTGCCCTATTAACAATGGCATCCCAGTCACTGGAGTACGAGAAGAAACTTCACACCCAAATATACTGATGCTGAGGACAGCCGCTGGGAAACCGACTCTAGCCTTTCCTTCCAACCACAGCCCTTCATTAATGCCTCAGCTGCTCCAAGCCACAGCTTCCTCACTCCAAAATGNCAGCACAACCTCCAGCACATAATAGGTCCTCAATAAATATAAACATGCCCACCAACACTCCTTCTTCCCCAGATCCTGGGATCAATGGCATTAGAGAGCTGCTATTCATCACCGTAAACCAATTGAAAGAGTTCAGCCCCTCATCACGGGCGTCTGGTTTTGGGTGTCAGCACAAAAGAAACCCCCCTGCCAGCCCTCTGGGCGGCTAAGTAACACTAGCAGGACTTTGCACTATGGATCTTTTTTTACCACCTGCAGGGGACTAAGATTTGAGAGACCATTATCACATAAAACATTCAACTCTACCTTGCTGATAGTTTTAACCATGTTTAAATATTTCATAGAGAACATTTTTCTTTGAAATAGTCTCTTCTCATTTCTTAACTGAAAGTGACCTGAATTAATGTGGAGAGGCCAGAACATTGGGAAGAAATGAATGCAAAGGAAGCGCTCATGCTCAGAAAGCTGGATCCTAGTCAGAATTCTGTCTGTCTGCCTACCTTAAAGTTGTCTTGAGGTTCAGAGCTGTCACCCTGAATGGGTGCTTATGGCATTGCTGTGCTCCAGAGGGTTGCTATGCTGGAAGCTTGGTCTCCAGTGTGGCAGAGCTGATGTATCAGGACCTTTCGTGGAGGAGAATTAGGTCATAGGGTACCACCCCTGTGAGTGGGCTTCGATANTGCATGAGTAGGTCAAGTTCAGGAGGAGTGAGTCAGTTTCCCAGAGAAAAGGTTCTTACAAAAAGAACAAGCNTAATGCCCCTGCCCTTGTCTTTTCTTGTGCCAGCACCATGTCCTGGAAGCTTCAGACTGCCAGAGCCGTACATCTCTTTACAGTGCACTTGGCTTCAGATATTTTGTTATAGCAATGAAAAATTAACTAAAACACATACATATTCATCTTGAAGTGAATTAAATCAATGTTCAAAAATATTTACTTAGTGCTTAGCTAGGAAGGTAGTTCAAAGATGATAGATGATAGATACACAGACAGGCAGGCAGACAGACAGACAGACAGACAGACAGACAGATGACACACATATATGGGGGGAGCGTAATCTGGCCCACAGTTTCAGGGGAATTTCACAAATTCTCCCACTCTTCTCCTCCAAGTCTGGAGTATACTTTCCTATCCTTGCACTTAGACTTGAATCACATGACTTGCTGTGCAGATTAAATGTGAGCGGACATGTCAGGGCACCCACTTCAAGCCTGGCCTCCAACACAGCATTCTCCACGTGTTCTCTTGCTCCTTCAGCTCTGCCTTAGGAAAAACGTGCTGCTCCGGAAGGTTAGTGCTGCTCCTCTGCTAGGACCCCCAGTAAATACTCTGGAGCCAATCTGAGACCAAGTCACTACCAACAGTCAAGCTCAGCTGGTCGGCTGGGCCATAACTTAAACTGGAGCTGCCCAGCAAGGCATCAAATATCTAAGCAAAAGCATTCTGCTTCCTCTCACCCCACTTAAGCAAATCTCACATTCTTTTAGAGTATTGTGTGTGTGCGTGTATGCATAGTAAAGCAGATAAGATGTAGTTGTCCTTACTCCCCATCAGCAGAATATGTGTGTGTGTGTGTGTGTGTGTGTGTGTGTAAATATCCACACATGTGCACACACATAGGCCTCTTTATAAATGTGATACAGAAACCATCAGGTGGAGGACAATAGCCTAGATGGGAACCACATCAAAGAGCCAATTCCCTGAGCTGTTGTTGATGATGCTCCCCAACTCNGAGAAGCAAGAAATCTGGGCCATTTGCCTGTGAGAGCCCAAGACTGACCCATGATCCAAAGCAGCCAACAGGTCACCCAATGTCTAAAATTTCATATCATCAAAGGTGATGATGGTCTTTTTGAATGGGTCACTTGTGTCCCAATTTCAATGCATAGTTTTGTCACTCACAAACACTTGGATCTATGGTTTAGACAGCTAATCTGTTGTCACAATCAGTTAACAGGAATTGAACACTCACCTCGTGTTTGGCATGAAAACTGGGGGCTGAGTGTGTGGAATCACCTTGAGCCCCCTGCTTAACCCTGAATCAGAGCCTTTAAGTGTCCCCACTGAAATGCTCTGATTCAATAATGTCCTCCCAATGAGAGTGTCTGAGACTAAAGTGAAGCCATTGCTGCTCCATTTCCACTCCAGGAGAGGATGCAGGTTAGAGAGACTGACGGGAGACTGGTCTGAGAGAGAGGACAGATTGGTTTGGGGGTATACGTGAGTCCCACTAGGGCCANGTGGGTAGGATGTAAATAAAGTACAATTCACTGTGTGGTGTGGTAACAAGGTAGTCATGGGGTCATTGGGAAGGTCCTTTCTCAGAGGAAAAGTAATGATGCAAACCCAACCTGGGTCTGAATAGAGGAGCAGTGTGAGGTCTGCAAACAGCAAACCCCTGAGGAAGGGGTACAGGGGCATCACCATGTGCTCTCCCTGACCTTTGAATTAGAATAAGCAGGAGTACTAAATCCTCACAGCATACCTAGACAAACTCACTAGCATCATATGAATNTATCCTGTGCCCAGCTGCTGTGAAGAAGCAGAAAGAGGGCACCCTCACACCTCCTCAGTTTCCCAGTAGGGCCCTCATCCAATGATCTGACTCATTTGGAGGAAAGTGATCCAACAGTGATCTGCACGCCNGGAAAAAAATGTGGCATTATCAACAGTGCTTGCTTTGAACTGCTGCCTCACAAACCACCACAGACTTATCAGCTTAAAGCCACATCTATTTATTTAGCCCGGCATTCTGGGGCCAGGAGGTCCAGCACAGCATGGCTAGTTGCTCAGGTGGGTCTCACAAGGCTGCAAACAAGGTGACCATCTGGATGAGTCCAGAGTAGAAGCCATGGAGGATAGATTATCCAGACGTCATCTCCTTGCTGGAAAAATTCACTTCTTATTGCTAAAAAAGCTAAGTCCCATCTCTGTGCTGGCTATTAAGTGGGTGCCACCAGCTCCCTGCTTCTACAGACCCTATTCAGTCTGTATTTCCTGCCCATGGCCAGCAAATCTTGTCCCAGCTTGAATTCTGTCATCTCTGATCGCTAGACCCATATGTAAATAACATGTCCAATGAGTTCAAGCCAGGCACTACCCTTCTTAAGAGTAGTCAGTTCCAGAGCTTAATTTCATCTGTATCATAAAACAACAAAGTCACAAGAGTGAAGTATCAACTTACCCACAAACCGCATCCACTCTCCAGGAGAGGGGATGACACAAGGCTAGGGTCATTGTGGGGGTCATCCTAGGAATGTACCTCCAACACAGATGTATGCACTCCCCCGAGCATTCTCAAGTTCTCTGTCTGCCCTGAGCTTCCTAAAGCCCTCAGGACTTTGGCAGCATTCTGGTCCACCAAAACTCAGCTCACTCGCTGTCTCATTCCAGGTCACCCTGCCTTTGATCATCACATGTCTTTTTAATAAGAGCACGGCCACATGGGAATTGGAAAGATGGTGAACAANAGAGAAATTAAACACCAACTTGGCCGAAGACCTTTCCTGGTGGAAATTTTGTTCTTTATAAATCAGCAAGGAGAAGGAAGATATATTAGGCCTGAGACAGGCTTTCTNGAACCTCTCAATCATGTTAACTTGCTTCTTCCACCCCTATTCTCTTGATGCTTGTCCTTTGTACATCAGAGCATCAACAGAAAGTACAGATTATAAGTGTCACTCAATATCCATGAGTGTTCCAGGACCCATCAAACATATCATAATCTCCACAAAACATATATGGAGGAGAATTTGTACATCACCTATGCATATGCTCCTATATGCTTCAAACCATCTCCAGATTGCCTATGATTTCCAACATTATGTCAATGCTATGTAAATGCTATATAAATATATCATATTGTTTAAGAAATAGAGACAGGGCCAGGTGGTGGTGGCACACACCTTTAATCCCAGCACTTGGGAGACAGAGGCAGGAATATCTCTGAGTTCAAGGCCAGCCTGGTCTACAGAGCAAGGTCCAGGATAGGCTCCAAAGCTACACAGATAAATCCTGTCTCAAAAAAACCAAAAGAAAAAAAATAGAGATAGGAAAAGAGTCTACCTGTTCAGTACAGACCCAATTTCTTTTCAAATATTACTAATTGATGGCTGAGCCCAGGGATGAAAAACTATTATACAAGAGGGCTGGCTGTATAAAAGCTTGAGCCTCGTCTACTTCACCTATTTACTCAGGCCTTAGAAAGACTAAGTGCCTCCTTTAGGTAAGTGTCACACACACTATGTCACACACATTCAGATCCACACAGAGCAGAGACATTTCTGGCCACTTCTTGCATTTTGGTTCAACTGCTCAGAAACCAGAATAGAAATTCCTCTAGCAGATGGTTTAATACCTACTCCGACAGCATCCCACTCCCACCATCAAGTCATTACTGCAACAAAAGGTTTGACAAGAAGTAGCCAAAAGGAGGTTTCTTTAGACTCGTATTTTCTGGTGTAGCCCATCATGGCGGAAAAGACATGAGAGCAGGCACAGGAGACTGCTTACTCTAATATGGGTGGACCAGGAAGCAGCCATGGGTCAGGAAGTGAGTCCGGCTGTACACCTCATGGCCTGACCTCCAGCTAGGTCCCCCATCTCAAAAGTTCCATGACCCCCTCCAAAACAAACAAACAAACAAACAAACAAACAAACAAACAAACAAAACAATGCCACCAGCATTCAAATACAGCCTATAAGGGACATTTTACACGCAAACTATAACAGAGAGTGGTTCTTTAGAGGCAACACTTTAGGTAGGAGTGACCTCTATGAATTTAGATGCCTTCACTGTATCAACATAGCAAAGCAGGACATTTTGTGAGGATAAGAGAGCACGAAGAGGCAGGAACTGTCACTTAGCGTATGGGTCATGATAGAAGGGGAAACATTGTTAAATAACCAGTGGAAGAGACTGGTAAGGTCAGCTCAGATCACCATAGTGAGAAAGAGCCCAGACGTCTGGAAGTGCTGTTGTGGCCGTCAAGGTCTCTGCGAGGCCCAGAAGGAAACTGGCAGGACCTGTGAAGTTCAAAGTCAAAGCAGCCTCCATGCTCACACGGAGGTGACAAAGACAGGACATGTTTAGGGTGCTGGCGGGAAAGCGACAGGTCCTGTACTTTCTTGGAGGCTAAAACCAAAGGGTAAAGGGAGACTAGCAACCTCCCCCGAACCAATGGCCCCTAATTACCCACTTCCCTCACTGTTCTGTGGTCCATCACACACACTTCATAAAGTTAATCCAGCCGACTCGTGCATATAGAACATACATGCTTTCCAGCACCTACAAAAATTCCTGGGCAACTGGGGAGAAACGGATGTCACCGTCCCCTGCCTCCNGAGGAAGGTGTGTTTCCAGCCCATTGAGAGACAGGAAGGAAAAGAGGGTCCATGCCAATGGTCCCCACTTCCTCTGAGAAACTTGTGTTTTATTTCCCATTTGTGCACCCCGCCCCCGCCATGGGCCACTTGATTCCTGTCCCACAAGGCAGTGAGACAACTGTGCTTACAGCTTACAAGGAATGAATATGTTCCTCATACATTCTTTCTCCTCTGCAGGACCTTCATGATGAATGCCCAGTGCTATTTGTATGCAAGGATTTTCTTTTTGAAAGGCTTGAGAAAAATCACCANTGGTAAACTTCCATCTTATCTAAAAGCATATGTGCTTCTTTGGAAGCTAATGATATTTTCATGAAAATAGAGGTAAATGTTGGCCATTTTATCATTTTTAAAATATTAATTTATTTATTCTCTTGTTTCTCTTTTACAGAACTCTTTGTATGTGTGTTGTATGTGCATTTATATTTATATGTGTGTGGAAACACGTGTGTGTGTGTGCGGGTGAGCATGCATGTCCGCACACGTGCATGTGGGGGTCAGAGGTTGACATTGCACATCTTTCCTGATCTCTTTACACTTTATGTATTGAGGAAGAGTCTTTTACTTCAGTCTCCAGTTTTNCTAGTCCAGCCAGCTGCCTTTTTCCAGCAATCCCCTGTATCCCCACTCCTGACATGGGCACCACAGCCCCCCAGCTTTCCACAGGTGCTGGGAATCTCAGATCTGGTCTTCATACTAGTGTGGCAAGTGCTTTATCCACTAAGACGTATCTCCAGGCCTCTTATGGAAATTTTTAAGGGAAAAATTCTGTTCATGAAGTATTTTTCTGTCTCAGGCATACTTATGAATTGGTGATGGCACCAGANCCACAGATTATGTATAGGTTAGAGAGATGCCCTAAGACATGATTCATGGTCTCATGACAATATAATTTATTCAAGGACAGGTGCTCATTTCTATGATCCTGATTTATTCCATTATTAATTCTTAAAGGCAGTATATTCTACTATTACCGAACTTATTTAGATCAGTAAGTTTTCAAATTGGCTTATGATCAATTCATAAAAATACTGGGAGTAATCAGATCCATAATAAATTGTCCCATAGAGTCAGATATAACTACTATGCAACAGTATATTGAGATGATATTGGTTTTAATCAGCTATCCCCCAAAATGGAAAATTTATACCATTCTCTGTTTAATTTAGATTATAAAATTCACTAGGGAAATCAAGGAATCGGATAGCTGAGAGGAGTTCTTAATAGCAATTGCAGTAAAACACATTTCACTGCTTGAAATTTGTGAGCCTCAATTAATCATGGGCTCAAATAGTTCTTAAAAGTGTTTTATAATCCAAATATTACTATCTCAGTAAGACGCTCCAATGTGTTTATTAATCCATATCTACTTGCATACTCCCCTTGACCTTCAGTCACATGCCTTACTACTCAGCNGGCTTCAAGCAAGATGCCAAAACTCCTGCTCTGTCTAATTGCACGATTTTTAGTTACTCCACACTGTTTTTTCCAGAAGCATGAAAAATCCTTCCCCACTTTAGACTCTCTCCTTAATGATAGNAGGAAAATACACATCACATTCTCAGGATTGTGTGTGCATACACATGTGTGCAGGTACACACGTATGTGTGTGCAGGTACCTGTGTATAGGTGTGTGTGCATTCATATGGAGTGCATGTGTGTGCATGTATGTATATATATGCACATGTCGGGTACAATGTGTGCNTAGGTGCATATGTGTGCACAGGTACATGTGTGTGTGAATGCATGGTACAGGCACATTTGTGTATGTGTTTTGGTGTGTGTGTGTGTGTGTGTGCACNTGCGCGCGTGCACGCACATGTGTGCAGGCCAGGGCACAACCTCAGGCACCCTTTTTCACATGCCACCCACTGTTTTTATTTGGGACAGTGTCTCCCATTGGCCTGAATTTCACCAGTTAGACAAGGCTGCCTGGGCAATCAGCCCTAGGGATCCATTTATCTCTGTCCCCAGAGCTGGACTTGCAAGTGTGTACCACCCTGCCTAGCTATTTACAAAGATTCTGCAAATCCAGCTCAGGTCCTCACACTTGCCATCTCCAGCCCCATCTTCTAACTCACCATTTAAAAACTAAACACCTTTCCAGCTCCTACTTCATTTTCCAAAATAAGGTAGCCTGTTTATGAACTCTTGAAGATACATGAGTCTGTCTTCAGAGAGAGGGATGCTGAATTCTCTCATGAGCCATTCCACCAACACATCAACCTCTGCTCTGTGATGACAGACCTCTGTGTCATCTAGCATGGCTCCCTCAACATTTAGAATTCTGCATGTAACTTCCTTGAGTGAACATCACATCTAGACTCTTCAGCTGCCATTTCAGATCATTTGGTCATGTTTTCCTTTTATAGAAAGGAAGAAAAGCTCTTCCAAGTCTTGATCAATACAGTAGGGCATGACTCATCTTTTAAAAGGTAGAAGTAGAGGGGGCAGAAATTTCCAATTCTTCACTGGTGACTCTGCACCTGCATCCTTGTCCCCTCCTGTCCTGGCTTCCCACTTCATCTTCCTTGGACGGCTTGTTTAATTGACTAGTTCTTAAGAACACCTAGCACTTACCCTGTGTCTACCTCCCTGTTTATCTTTCTTTTATAACATAGAATGCCTTCTCCCTGGATTCTACACATCAAAATACCTACCCACCTTCACCAGACTGTGGCACAACAGAAAACAGCACAGCCAACAGCACCAATTAACCTGGAAGTGTGACAGTAGGCTAATTATTTACATTTTCTAAGCAGTTGCTTCCTTAATACTGAAATGGAGTTAGCCTGGATATGAAGTGATCCTGCCATATAGATAAAACCAGAACTGCTTGGTGAGCGTGAATGACCTCCATCCTTAGCAAATCCTAAGCTCATAAGCAAAATCTGTTTAATTACCCA
>LZPO01008335.1:72841-86941 GCA_001675575.1 Neotoma lepida | reverse complement strand
TGTGCGTGCGTGCAACATCCTTACCTTCTAATTCAAGATTGGCACACAAGCTCATGCCAACTGCCTCATAAAAAGAGTCAGAATCGCTCACTCATTTGCATTAAAAGTGTGTGTGTGTGTGTGTGCGTGCGTGCAACATCCTTACCTTCTAATTCAAGATTGGCACACAAGCTCATGCCAACTGCCTCATAAAAAGAGTCAGAATCGCTCACTCATTTGCATTAAAATATAGGTTTAAACCTTCATANTGTAACTAAAATTCAATGTTAGGTGGATGAAAGGAAGATTTTAAGACGTTTTTCCTGAAAGTGCTGAGTGGTAGTAAAACTTGGAAGTAGAGGACAGAGAGATGGATGGGTAGACAGAGTCTCTTTGANAAGGTCTTGTGAGGCATGCTAATGAACATATCTATTCAGTGAAAATCAAGGTGCACCAGCACACTANAGAAGCACAAGCCACGAGTGAGAGAGACTCTGCCTCATTGCTTCTCATCTGTTGTAACTCCGTATTGCATTGAACAGCACGCAGCACTGGTACAAAACAGCACACTGAACATACTGTGAAAGTCAGTAAGCATCATAATAATGTACTATTAATATGAATATTGTGTTAATCATCATACATAGCAATAATAATTATTAATATTCAAAGTATTATCCATAATTACTTATGGCTCCAGATTATCTGATGACTTCATTTAAAGAGAATGTAAATTACTATTTTATTTAAAATCATGGAAAAAAGGTAAAATTTCTTACATATGCCTTAAGATTTTAAAGTTATAAAGTAAAAGTTTTAAATGCATTTTTAAAAGCCTCTCAAAAGGAAGTAAACTGATAATAGAGGTTGTCTTCAGCAAAAAAATTCATTCCATTGGTTAACAGAAATGAAAATTTTTATTATAAAAATGTGTTTTACTATTTCATTTATTTATTTATTTCCTTATTTTGTTCTTTGATACAGGGTCTCTAGCCCAGGCTAGTCTTAAACTCTCCAGGTAGCTGAGGATGACCTAGAACTGCTGATCTTTCCACCCCAGTACCTTGATTACAGTATGTACTACCACACCCAGTTTTATGCTGTGGTTTTATGCAGGGCTTCAAGCATGCTAAGAAACTACTCTACGAACTGAGCCACGTCTCCAGACTGTCTCACTCTTTCATGACGAGAATATTACCATAGATTACTTACATAGCTTTGAAGATGACAAGCATGAAAGTACTGGGGAAAGGAATGACTCATATGTCTCTGTCAAAATATCTCTGAAAGAGTTTATAAAAATAAAAAACTATGACTTGCCTATAATATCTCCAACTAGGCAAGAATAACCATACTGTGAGGAATACACTTCTCTATCCAAGTATTCAAGTAGAAAGCCAGCTCTAAACGCCTGGAAGAAAAGACAGAAGCAAATATAATGATCTTATTGGAAATGTCAGAAGCTAGAGGATGCAGTTAGGGGAAACANTAAAACAGCTGTCTCCCACCTCACCCTCTCTGGGGCGAGAGAACTTCAGAACATGAGAATGGAAGCGCTCCNCGAAGGATCAAATTGCTTCATCATCAAAAACATTCAGGAGAAACCTAGGTTAAGTGTGAAGATGTTTGTTAATTCCCAGACTTCTTGAAGCCCTTGCTACAACCATGTGCATGGTGGATCTCAACAAGAAAATACTCTCCAAAGAATCTCACATCAACTTGAACTCATCTTTTGTTATGGAAACTATCACAAGCTCATCTTANGCAAAACGCTTAGCAATATGTCAAGGAAGGTACTAAAGTTAAAATAATTAGTTCCAAATATAGGCATTACAAATTGCACCTCTGATTCCTAAGCTACTGTAATGAACTTACACCATATACAGGATGCACCAAGCATTGCTGAGTTTTGAAACACAGAAAGAAGTTTCCAAAATCTCTGGGCAAGTGTGGCCTTCCTGTCCATCCTAGAAGGCCCTCCAGGGATTCAGGTNCACTTCCTTCTACCTTATTGGTCAATTTCTATGATCTGTGATTGAAAAATATACAGTGCTTTAAATGGTTAAACAAGTTGTCTTCCTTTTAGGATTTTCACATTGATAGCTTTTAAGTACAGAATTTTGTGTTTTCTAGACATAATTATACTAAAACACTACACACCAAGAAAGGTGTAGGCAAATTCCCAAACTTGAAATTATATTAACTGAGTGCCCATATTCACAAATAACTTTATTGACAAGTAAAAGGAAGGTAAACTTGAGTTTTATTAAAAGAGAAAATCTAGCTCTAAAGGAATATATACATGTGGGGTAACAAAAGTGCCTGCAATATGTAGAATGTTTGTTATTTATTGACACATACATGTANCAGGAATTTCATTTTTCCTCTTAATGGAATACAGTTGAGAAACAGCTCTGTTCTGCGCAAGATCTCTAGTCNTTTAGCATATACAACAGACACTTTGAGGTCAGAAATCACACTGCTCCCTCCGGCAGAGATGTGGGTNTATTTTCACTTTCTGGACTACATAGAGCATCCTACCATGTAGTCATGTTTTGAAAAGCTTACCAGACCTTAAAATGGATCAACTACAAATAAATGGTAATACTTTCTAAACATAGCCCCAGAACAAAAGGTCAACAAATGGTAGTCCTTGGGCCAAATCCAGATGGAGCTGTTTGTATGTAAAATTTCCCTGGAACATAACCATGCCCGTGCATTTAAATATTGTCAATGATTGTTTTTATGCTGCAATGATTTTAGCAATAAAGTTTCTTTTATGACCAACAACATGTAAAATGTTTACTATCTATCCCTTTACTTAAAAAGAGGAAAAGTCTGCCAAGCCAAGGGACAAACTTCCAAACAGGCAAATCTTTTGCTGACTGTCTCAGCTATCAAAGTCTCTCTCCTCGCCCGCTGTTTCAGGGTACCTGCTCTTCTGAGATTGATGAAATCTCCAGCCTCNTGTCCTGGAGAAATAACCAAATGAAAGACATGAAAGACTCCCACATAGAGACGTAGAAAGCATTAATGAGATGAATTTTTAAAAAGTGGGAAGAGGAAAGGGAGGAGGAGAAAGGAAGGGGAAACAGTAGAGGCCGAGAATGAATATAGCCATGAGTTGAAAGGCTCCATTTTAAAAGTAATCGATCCCCTCCAGATTGATTATAAATGTAATAGAGTTCTGATGAAACCCCTCAAGATACTTTCNTAGAAATTAACAAGTTGATTCTATGGAAACATAAAAAAATATTAAGACAAATTTAAAGAACAAATCTTGAGGGTTTGCATTCTCCAAAATCAAGATATATTACAACCCCAGGTGATGAGGAAAAAGAGGTTTTAGCACAAAGAGATAAATACGCCAGGGAACAGATGCCAGAAAGAGAGGCAAGCACAAATTCACATGATGTATGACCTACAAACAGCAGNGAGTTTTTATCCACATAAAATAAAAATGAATCTTTAAAGATTTAGCTAGTTCTGTGCCATGAGTATAAGTGTTTTACCTGAGTGTGTGTGCCATGTGTACAGGCATCTGCCGAAATCAGATCCCCTGGAACCAGATTTTTGGGAAGTTATGAGACACCATCTAGCTTGTGGAAACTGAGCCNAAGTGTTCTGCAAGAGCTGTAAGTGCCCTTAGTCACTGAGCCGTCTCTCCAGCCCCTAAAGGGGAACCTTAACCCCTATCTCACTTAAAAATTTGTTCCAAATAGTTTATGAGATTAAATGTGAAATGTAAAGTCATATTCAAAGTGGGGNGGCGGTGGGTGATATGAGGCTCCACTTCTCCTGAAGGACTGCTAGCAGTTAACAGTTGTTGGGGAATGGAGTGTGTTTCCTTTAGTGGAATAGCCACGGAAAAGTTACCTTTGCGCCACTAAGTAGCCTCTCACCCACTCTGGAGCAAACGACTCTTATTAAACACTGCAGCCACACAGAAATGAGANCTGAATGGAAAAGAAGGGTTGAGAAGGGTCCAGCTGGAGAAAGAGAAAAGCGGGGAGTGAAAGGAAAAAATGAGCAGTTAAAATGANTGAAATAACTTAGATAAATGTATGAAACTGCCAAACTACAAGAGGGAAGTTTTTAGATCATCAAGCCTGTTGGGACAGACCCTCCAGTGGCCCTGATGGTTCACACCCCCAGGGGTTCACACCATGCACAAGCCCAACCCTATCTGTGTGGGTGTGATCTGACAGTACTAAACTAACAGCACGTGGCACAGTGCACAGATTTCTAATGTAATTAAAGCTGCAAATAAGTTAATTTAGAGTTGTTATTATCAAAAGAAAGATCCTGTGTGGGCCTTACTTAAGTGAGCACCTTCAAACGAGAAACTGATGCAGGGGCAGGAGCTCAAGGTGGCTCAGAAGGGAAATGAACTTGCCATTAAGCTTGACAACCTCAATTCAAGCCTTAGGACCCACATGGTAGAAGGAGAGAATCGATTCCAGAAAATTGTCCTGTGACCTCTGCCTGTGTTCACGGCATATGTGCTCACACACGTACACATGCACACACACACAAATAAATAAATATCATTTTAAAATTTTAAATCACTACACATCCATAATAGTTTTTAAAAAAAAAAGAAAGAAAGAAAGAAAACTAAATAGACAGCTGGATGTAGTGGCACACACCTTCAATCATAGCACTTGGGAGGCAGAGATAGCCTATTCTCTGTGAGTTCAAGGTTATCCTGGTCTACATAGAGAGTTCCAGAACAGCCAGGGCTAGACAGAGAGACCTTGTCTCAAAAAGACAATAAATAAATAGATAAAAATAAAAACCAATAGTCACAGTATTGTATAAAATAACTCTCACACATTGTTAGTGGTCACCTAAAATAGCACCACTCAAAATGGTGCTAACACATCTATCAACACAAATGCAAATGCATATTTTCTGATCCTTAGACATAGCTTTAGGGTATTTGACAAATAAAAATGTGTACGCACATCAGGTCAATATTCATTCTTCAAAATTCATATTTGGCTATGCTTGACAGTCATTTTCTATAGGCAATCCACATATTCATTAATTACTGTATGCATAAATAAATTGCATTCATATACTGTTAAGATACTATTCAAAAACAAACAAATAGTTGCTACATGTGTAGCACAGATCTTTGAATAAAAGAACCCAAAAGCAACTAGATTCAGTCATATGATCTATTTACATAAAGTTCAAAACAGTCAAAACTGGTACGGAATTGAAGACTCAAAAACCTGGTGACTTTGGGGTAATATAGAAGCCTTCAAAAGGAGCTTTTCTGGGTGCTTTAACTGTTCCAGTTTGTGGTCTTGTAGCTGTACAAGAGAGTCTCATTTTGAAAATTCATAGAGGAATACACTTAAGATGTTTGTACTTCCCTGTATGCATGTTAAGCTTTAATAATGCTTCATAAGAGCAATAAAATAAATAGATCCATCAGGAAGTTGCATGTGGAAAGAGGGCTGAAGGAGTGGGGTTGGTTCAGTATGGTTTAGGCACCAAGACAGACAAATAGATTGGTGGGACAGAATGGAGTCCATTACCAGAAGCTCACTTACAGGGTCACCTGACTTATGCTAATAGACCATGACTTGGAGATTGTCAGAGCCCAATGAAACAGGAGAAATTAGATAGCAGAGTCGTTATGTGCAATAGGTAATAGTGAAAGGATCCAGAGAAGAGTGGGACGGATTCAGAGCAGAAGTGATGGTCGCTCACTGAAGAAAGAGCTCTGCTGAAAGTCTTTTGAGAATAGCTTTTTGGAAAGTCTGCAGGGGAAACACTCAACAGCAGAAGACACTCACAGGTACAGGACCACAGAGCCCACTCTATTCTCCGGGTGAAAGGTCACCTTCATGACAATGAGTCACCATGCTCAAAGAATGTATGAAACCAATGGGATCAACTTGATTGCCTTAAGCAAGTAGTAGGGTTAAGCTCTCAGATGTGACTTAAGGTCGTGTCCCCACTCCTGTTCTGGCTGTGTTTTGATGAAGGATGAATTGTTTCAAATTTTATTGCTTAAAATAAGAGGGACTTTATTCTTTTAGATGGTGCTGTGGATAGGAAATAGATGCTAAGCATTTTCTTCTCTATATGGTGTCAGGAAGTGTAACAATGCTAGTTGGTTTGTGGATGGATTTGCATAGAGAAACTATCACACACACACACACACACACACACACACACACACACACACACTTATTTGTCTAGTGCCTTGTGTCTAGTGTCCATGATGACCAAATCTGAGTGGATTTAGATCATATAGTGGGTTGGATTTTTGTCAAATTGACACATACTGGTCATCTAGGAAAAGAGAACCTCGATTGAGAAAATGCCCCCAGCAGATTAGCCTATGGGCAAGTTCTATGGGACATTTTCTTGATTAATTAATGATGTGGGAGGTCCTAGCCTACCGTGGGTAGTGCAACCCTCAGTAGGTGGTCCTGGGATATATAAGAAAGCATGCTGAATGAGTCATGGGGAACAAGTCAGGAAGCAGCATCCTCCACAGTTTCTGCTTTATTTCCTGCCCCCAGGTTCCTGCCTTCCCTAGGTGATAGACTGTAAGCTGTAACCAAATAAACTCTTCCCTTCCAAAATTGGTTTTGTCTGTGTTTTATCACCACAATAGAAACCAAACCAGAACATATTATTAATCAGAGTGTTTCCCTAGATTCTCTGGAATGTTGGTTTTAGAGTAGCTGGACTCTTTCACAGCGGCCCACCATCTCCAGTGTGGACTTCAAAAACATTTCAGGAGGTTCAGACAAAAATTGCAATACTCCCTATGGCCCAGCCTTGGAAATACCAGAACATCACTATTACCACTTCTGTTTCTTGGAAATACCAGAACATCACTATTATCAGTTCTGTTAGTCAAGCAAGTCAAACGGGCAAGCCTAGAATCAAGGAGAGAAGGGTGAATCAGGCTATCGCTCACAAAGACTAGCTGGGGAGGACAAAAGTGATGGAACCCATCTTGGAGATGTTGTCATTCCTGACTCGTAACAACAAGGCATCCTTCATACTACATCATTGACATGCGTAACACAATATAACTTTCATATAGATGAATATCAGTAACTGGGACTGAGTAGCTACTATATAGCAACAAATGCCAGGGATGATTGATAGCTGAGGAAGGGATGCTCTGTCCCTTTCCTTCTGAGCACAGGAGGATGGCTTCAACCAAACCTAAGTAACAAAATATAGAGATGGGAACCTATACACACATGTGCATGCATGCCTGCACACACACACACACACACACACACACACACACACACACACACACACAATGAAGGGGAAAGAGAAAATCCTGGATGGTTTGATGAATTCTTGAATTAAGTTTATCTTATTTTTATTAAGTTTATCTTAAGGTAACAATACTTACATTTGTTCCTCTAGACAAAATGAACTGAACAAAGACTAATTTCAGTGGTAGGAAAATAAAATCATATTTTAACTCCTAAATCTAAAACTAAATTCATGCCTCTACAGTTGCTTTAAGATGTTGTTCTTATTGGTTTGATTATCTTAATTATTTATATGCTATCATTCAAGAATGACTCTTCCCTGCAATGTTCATACACTTATGCTCTCATAGCAGTGAATGAACTCAGGTATTATTTGCTTCAATTCCATAGTCTTAATGACTTTTAAAATCCAATTTGTCTTCGACATAAAATATTTACTATTTTAAACACTTAGTTAATTCCTATTGACTCATTGTCTCTTACTGCTCTCCTGAGGATGTCTAGCTATTACTCCTGAAGGAGCCCTTAACATTATACCTTCCCAGATTCATTATTTGTTTCTTGGAAGCTTCTGTCCTTGAGCAAAGTTCTAATATTTCTTCAGAGACAGGTAGGCAAATGTTCACTGATATAAACCACTAGATATAAGTAAAGAAAAAAAAAGGCTTTGGAGGAACAGATAAAAATACAAGAATAGAACTTCTTGGGACAAAGATGAGTTCACAATTGAAAGTTCATTCATAACTAATATGAATAAAATCTAAATGACTCAGCAAACACCCATTGCTATCAGATTGCTAACACACTGCAAATTCTAACTTGTTCTGACTTGTTCTTCAATTGTAGCATCCCTTGTGGTTCATTCTTCCTATGTAATACTCAAAAATTATGTGTCTCCCAGACATGGGAAAGGTTCTAATTATGCTAAAATTTAGGTCTAATGTGTAATTCATTCTAACCATAATCTCCAACATGAAATACCAGGTAACAGACATACATACACATATGTATCAATTCAACAAAATTTTCTTCTAAATTTTTTATCTAAGTCACCCAACATAAAAGAACATTGTTGTAACAAATAATTTCATTTTGAATTAATTTGCAGCCACATCAGCCCCCATTGAAGCCATAGCCACTAGTAATATGAAATTGTGCTACATGCCTACCAGGGGCAAGGAAGTAGGGCAAGCAACTTCCTTGCAGTCCGTGGCTGTACATGACTCTCATGAAGTGTTCTCACGGCACTCTGAGGCAGATACTATTTCGTACCTGGGAAATCAAGGGTGAGGGAGCTTAAGTAAGATTTCTGAACTGCAGTNATCTTCTGACTACTGAGAACCNGTCAACGGATCCTCCCCTTACACTCTCGCTCCTCTCCACCATATTTCCTATCGAGATCTAGAAGGATCTATTTAAGGGTTGCACAAATGGCTCTCTTCCAATTTCTCAACAACACAACTGGCTCACTCAGAATAAATTCTAAATCTCTTCAACGGCAGAGAAGACTCTGCGGGGTCTAGACCCTCCGTCCCCACCGGGTCCTTCTTTCACATTGCCTCACCCTCGCCTGTCAGCCCTCGGCCCCTGTGTTGTCTGTGTTCCACTCAGCAGCTTCCCTTCCAGGACACCCTCACAGCAGACTTCCTCTTGGCTTGTTCCCTCCCTCCTCATTTTTAAATATTTGCTCAGATGCTCTATTCCTTACCTTATTCGCTCATCTTTTGAGACAAGGTCTTACTTGATACCTCAGTCTGGCCTTGAACTCCTTACATTTCCCAGGGTGGCCTCACATCATCATGATCTTTTTTTCTCCTGAGTGCTGGGATTACAAACATGCACTGCCTTCTAGTGTCCTCTTCTTATTGAGAGCTCCCTTCCTTAAAAATTCACACTTAAAATGGATCGGCTTTTCTCTCTCACTTACCACCTCATAACTTCTTAAATGATTACCTACTTGTTTTCCTTGTTTTCAGTTTACCCCATCAAAATGAAAGTTCTCTGAGAAGTAATTTTATTTTCTTCACTCATGTATCATTAATCCCTAGAAAACTACTGGAAACACAGTAAGCCACCAAAATATATCTGTTGATAAATGATAGCATAGATTGAAGGTATTCATTCAAAAAAGGGAGTAGCTTTAGATTTATTAAATTTTTGATAGGTTTCATTTTAGTTAGCAAAACTCCAGGTCTCTATGACTAGTCTTGCAGAGCTAATGGCTAATATTTTCATCCTATGTCCAGTCCCCAGGATTTTTACCTATACCCTTTGTAATGCACCATAGCACCCACTAAATATTCCTTGCAGACCCAGCCTTAAGTTCTCATGTGTGCCCTGGCTGGATGTGGTAACGTGCAGCTCCTCTGCACTTTAAGTTAAAAGATTTGCACCACAATCTTATAGGAAGTTTCCCCATGAGCAAGTGCTCCCTGTACAATCATGAAAGCTTGAGTTCAAGCCCAGCATCCACATGAAATTCAGGCAGGCTGGTGCTCACTTCTAATCCTAGTGTTAGAGAGGTCAAGGTAGATTCGGAGCTCCCTGGCCAGTTGCCTAGCCAATTAGTGAGCTTTGGGTTCAGTGAGGAATCTTGTCTGAAAGAAGGCAGGCAAGGGTGGAGACCAGTTAAGGAAGAGACCTGACACCAACAGCTAGCCTACAGATACACACACACACACACACACACACACACACACAGAGAGAGAGAGACAGAGACAGAGACAGAGACAGAGACAGAGACAGAGACAGAGAGAGACAAAGAGAGAGATCTTGTTATGATAACACACTGGAAAATTCCAAGGAGCCATCAATAGAAAAATAAATAAGCAATATTTGACAGATCCATATAAAGGAATGTCACCCAGGGCTACAAAGGATTAGTGACACACAATGATTAGGTAGATTTGAAATTATTATAATAAAATTTTAAGAGCCAGANGTAAAAGGCTACATATATTATTGTTACATTTGTATGATGTTCTAAAAAATAAAAGGTTAACTTATAGTGGGGAAAATATTCTTCCACTAGCATAGAAGGCCCTAGACTCCTGGGTACAGTACTGTTTCAGTTCTTCACATGGGTTTGCTTACAAGTATTGGCTTNGTCAAAAATCCAGGGGTGGGCTGGTAAGATGTGTCATGTGTTATATATTATATGTTATATGTTAGATTAAGTTCATTAAAAGAATAATAGTAACTCAATGTTAAATTCCAGTTAATGATATGTGTACACTGAAATTCTTAAGGGGAATTGGCTGGGCATTTCAAATTTATATCAACTGTAGAAGAGATAAATGGATCTAAGGGACATAAGGAAGTGTCCATGGGCACTATAAATGGCAGAAATGCTGAGGGTAGTTTTCTTTCACTGTAAAAATCTTATAACTTTACCCTATATTTTAAAATACTGTAAGATGTTCTTGTTTTGTTTTGTTTGTTTTTCAAGACAGGGTTTCTCTGTGTAGCCCTGACTGTCCTGGAACTTGCTCTGTAGACCAGGCTGGCCTCAAACTCACAGAGATCCACCTACCTCTGCCTCCTGAGTGCTGGGATTAAAGGCGTGCACCACCATGGCCTGGAATTTTTAACCCAGCATCTTTTACCCACCCTCCCTGATGAGCCCTTCTGGACCCTCACTGTAGTTGTGTCTGTTCAGATGAGTGGGTCTGAAAGGAAACCTCAAAGTCGTGGAGTCTTGGGGTCTGGATGTCAGTAGCTTCTGTGGCATAAAGAGTGGACTGGCACTGAGCCGTAGAAATCCTGGCATCCACGTCTGAAAGAATAGAAACACAGTTTCTCTCCCAAAGGCATAGGGTGTGAGTAAACAGACTTGGTCTCAGAGTTCAGGCCTGTGTTCACAAAGCTGTGTGTAAACTCATGCACATGTATGTAGGTATGAGAAGAAGAGTTATTTCAACCCCATTACAACTTTATCTTTCTGTTCTCCTTGTAAAAAAAAATTCACTGAAATTTATTGCAGGAATCCTTATAAAAGCAATGAAATAATGTAAAATGATCATAAAACCAATCACATATTTTATAGAAAATAGAATAATAAAACCACCTTTTGTGAGATGCCCAATGCAAAGAAATTTATCACTTAAGAAAAACCAACTCTGCTGCCTAAAAGCATTTAATCTCCTCAACTTCTTGTGCCCTTGTAGAGTGAGAAAGTCCTTTTATTCTCACCCATTTACAATGACTGCTGCTCACTCTCCATGCTTATAGAAGTCTGCAGCATGAACTGTCTTAACCAGTGTCTTTATCTTATTAGTTCTATTAACTCAGCACCACATACACACACACACACACAGAGAGAGAGAGAGAGAGAGAGAGAGAGAGAGAGAGAGCATGTCAACACCCAAGAAGAGACTTCTCAGCTTGCCAAATCCTGGACTGTCTTGCAAAGGGAGGTTCTCTCTGTGTGTCTGCTGCATGTGTGTCTTTCTGACTTTCCTCACCCCCTATAAACTCCTTTCTTCAGCTGCTGATTTTGTCTGATTCTATCTTCTGTGTATGAGTTCTCCACTGCTACCTGTCCCAGTCAAGATTTTTCTGCCTTTTAATTCTTTAACTGGCAGAGAAAATGAACCCAGCCAAGGCCCCTAGATGGTAACATAAGAACTTGTTATATTGTCCTGTATGTGCGGTGAGGAGATATCGAGAAATATCAGCAGACAAGGTAGAAGAAAGAAAAGGAGAAAATGGGGCTGACAAGATAGCTCAGCAGGTAAACATGCCTGACACCACACCTGATGGTCTGGATTCTATCCCTGGGATTCTCATGACTGAAGGAGAGAAGAGATTCCAGAAGTTGTCCTCTCACCTCCACATGTGCAGTGTGGTCCTAGGTACACACACACACACACACACACACACACACACACACTGGGCAGGGAGTACTGCATAGAATGTCATAAGAACATAGAGGAAAAGGTAGAAAGGGGAAAAGTGATGTGATGGAAGGAAAGAGATGGAAGAGTGGTGTAAAGGAATAAACAACTGTAAAGCTATGGCCTGGCTTAGCTCCCCACAGTAGGCTGGTGAGACCCCTCATATTGTCCAGTAGGCTGGGCATAGGTCATAATAGACGACCCTGTGTTTCTTCTGAGAAGAAAGTTGTCTGAGATAACAAAAACACAACAAAGCTTTATGATAAAATTAACACTCATCAAGGCTTAGATATCAACTAATGAAAGTTGGAGGAAGAGGGAACAATCTATATAGACTAAAGACACAGTCTGGAGAATTCCAAGGCAAGGTAGGAAAATGAGAATGGTACACAAAGTAATAATAAGCACAGAAAGATTTAAGAACCTCTCTCGCATGCAGGGAAGCTAGAAAAGGATGGCCTGAATGTAGAACAGTAATGAGCAGNGATTAGAAAAGGGAGGGAGGGGAAATGGATGAAGGGAGGCTGGATTTAATCATGTATGCATATGTAAAAATACCACCCTGGACCTCATCACTATATACAACTAATACATGATAATCAAAAGCAAAATAAAATACTTCGGGGAGAGAAAGAGGAAAGAGGAGAGAAGTGCAAACAAGGCCTCACAGCCTTCAAATAGTCAGCCATGCAGGCTTCTGACAGCTCTGTCAGTAGAGATTTTCTTGTTCTTCTTAGAATCCCATAAAATGACGGAGTCCAATTTTTTCTTAGAAGTAAAAAGAGAGAGAGAGAATTCACGGACACAAAAGTCAAGAGTAGGATGACAGCTGGTATCTGGGTCTCTGCTCAGCATCACCTNTGACAGGGGAGGGACCAGCTCTCCAGTGGAGAAACATGGCAGGTGACACAGGGCATCGTCCTTGGCTTGGTAACCTGATACAAGAGATGAAGTCAGAGGCAAGAGCCTGTCAGGAANATCAGTCCAAAGTTACAAAAGCAAGTACAGGAGAGTCTCTCCTCTCTGCTTTAGTCCAAATGTAAAGAAACAATGCTAATCAGATTTTAAATTCTTACAGGGACCCAAGTGATTTGGATTTGATCTTGGCCAGTCTCTTCCTACACTCATTTAGACTGGTGACATCACCACAGATATCTAAACATGCCAAAGCGAGGCCAGCCTTGAAAATGGGCACCAGCCCTACTGCTTGCATTTAAGAAAATCTGTACCAGTTAAGGGATTCATTGGCCGTGTGCCAATAATTAACTTCAATATACTACCTACCCCCAGCCAAGGGACAGACAGCATTTGTATTCTCATAGCTGGGTCAGATGAGAAGCAGTAGGAGGTGCCTGTGTCTGTTAAGTGTGTACAGAGGAAGATTATATCTGCCAATATTTGGTCCATGAACTGGAACATTTCTTACCACCAGGCCACTAGACCCCAGACCCTTCAAATTCATTTTGACGCTATGCAGCCTNGGTCATTTCCTTTGTCTATTTTAATCTGTTTCCTAGCTTGCAATCATGTGTGTTATAACATAAAACTTGAATAGAACTGCTAGTTTTGACAGGCTAATGACATACGGAGGTCAAAAATGCCAGTGGTTTGTAATTCTGTAAAACTGCTTGTATTGTCTCAGGCTAACCTGTGACCCTCTGAAACACGCTGGTGTCATCTCCAAAACCATGAGAATCACAGCAGGAGGTAAGTGAAGAGAAGGCTTTCTTTCCAGCATTCTTCAGTGCTGCTGTCAAGNCGACGCTCTTGATTGTTTCTGAGACAGAAAAATAAGTAAATATCAAAGAAACACTCCAAAAACTGACAGTCATCAAAATAAACCAAGCCTCAAGGCTATTTGAAAACTACCCATCTTGCAGAGGTCATGACAATCTTAGACAGTGCGTACTCCATCATCCTGTTCAGAAAACATTTGTGTCTGTGTGTCTGTCTGTGTGTGT